>CAJVPP010001099.1:0-22855 GCA_910592005.1 Funneliformis mosseae | reverse complement strand
ATTTCTTCCCATTGTTATTTACTATTTCAACTATCTTTAGAGAAAAGAAGAAAGAGTTTGTTTGTTTTTATTTTGAGATAAGTCAAAATAACGCGCTTTTTATTATAAATTAATATAAATAAACATCGTAACTTCTTATGACCGCAGTATCATTTAGTCATGTGACATAAAGATATATTTATTTGCATTTAAACTTGGTATTCAGAAACTTTTGGCGGGGGTCTGTACAACTATTTCCAGGTTTAAAGTTGTCTAACACGAATTTTAAATATGAGGCCTAATAAGTTGGGTTCATTGACCATCTGCAGAAGAGCGCTGCTAAGATTTTGAATAAGTCTTTGGTGGAGAGGGGTAATGTTGTAAAAATAATGTGACAGGAAAAGCAAGGATGGCGTTTTCCGTGAGAAGTGCAATTTGGAGCAGAGGAAAGTTACATATGAGGCCATGATTCTAACACAATGTTTTTCTGAAGGGAGTGTAAATTGCGACTTATATTCTATGCGTGGTAGAATAACCGTATTAAATATATATGTAAGCTGAGCGTCCATTAATCTTTTTGTTTGCATTATGGTGGTTGCCGATTTGATTTCTTTGTGGATTTGATTGGTGATAAACATTCTATTGTCTATTAACGAGATCCAGACTCTGAGATATCTAACACTTTCATTGGGTTTCCGTACAGTGATGTGATGGGTGACGTTAAGATTGACAATGCTAAAAGGTTCTGACAGAGTCTTATTCACCAGGAGTTCTGATTTGGGCCAATTAACCTGTATGTCGTTGAAGGAATAGAAACTGTTAGCAATACTAATATTGATGACAAGTCATCAGCAGACTTGGCAATCCATAGAGTATCGTCTATGAATGCTAAAGCTGGGATTGTTGCAGACAGGTATTGCGTAGTGGGTAGACGAGCATCAGGTTGCCAATTGCAACTCATTTTATATCTGTGAGGCGACTCTTGGATTCTACATAATAGTGGGTCATAGTAAATACACCACAAAAGGGGTGAAATGACTTCTCCTTGATCGATGCCAGAAACGATGACGTAGAGATCTGTGTTGCTGTGAGCAGTGAAGATTCTGTTGAGTCTGAGAATAAATAATTTCATAATAATGTTGATGTATCCGAAAGGGATTCGTAGCCTTTTCATTACTTTGACCAATATGAAGACGTTGACGCGGTCATATGCTTTAGACATGTCTTGTAGAAGGACCCAAAGTTCAGATTTATTGGTGATGATATCATGTTTTATGTTGTCTATTATATGTATAGGATCAAAAGTGGATTTAAAAGACAGTCCAGCAAAGTTCGATCCTTTCAAAATATTGTGTTGTATAATTATTGATGCAAGTCTGTTATTGAGTAGTTTTACAAAAGCTTTTCTCAGGCATTCCAGGAGTATTATTGGGCAGTGTTATTAAGGTCAAATTCTCAAGGTTTAGGTTTGGGAATTGGATATACATAAGTAAAGTTCCATCTCGAGGGAATTGAAGAAAGTTGAAGGCAGCCACAAATGATTAACCAGAGGTATTTTCTGCTCTGTAGACCCAAATGCTTAAGCATTTCATTAAATATAGAAGAGGGGCCTGTAGCTTTATCATTAGGCAGACAGTCTATAATTCTATACCATTCGTCAGCTGATGGGAAAGAGGTCAGCTGGTCATATATTGATGGATTGATATCAACAATTGGTTGGTATGTGGAAGTCCATTCTTCTGGAATTGTTTTGTCACAGTGTGTTGTTCCTGCGATTAGTTGAAAGTGTCTGTTGACTTCATTTTTCACTTTGATTTCATTGATCAGTAATGGCTTATCATGTTTAGAATTGTCCAGACATTTATCAAGAGTAATAATTTTCCTTTTCCTATTCAATATGGAGTTGATCATATGTAAAGGATCAGTGTTATAATCATCAATACGGGCTTGTAATGCTTGTTGGATGCTCTTAATTTTGAACTTCTGCTCTTTGAGTTTAGCTTCAACATAAAGACCAGCTAGTAATAATTTGGTATCAGTGATAACAGAATTGATATGAGCTAAGGAATGGTTGATATGCACAGCTATAACGTATAGGCTGTTAGAGTAGGCAATGGTGAGAAAGTCTTTATATTTAGATAACCATTCTGGATATTTAGTTGTATCTTCTAGACATGCTCAGGTAAGTTTGTTGAATTTGTGTAAGATCTTGATGTTCTTGTAGACGGTTAAGAGGCCTATAGGTCATTTTTTATAGCAGGTTGTTCTAGTTTTGCTTACAGGTATGCAGGATTTAGCCGTTGCAATGATTGATTCTTGAAATACATTCTATAAGCTATTGAGTGAAGACTGTGTCTAGATCTTTGTAGTGGAGAGGTCTTTAAGAGAACTGTATTTGGTGATATTGTCAGTTTTAGCAGCAAATTTAACCCATTTCAGGTCATTCATATGAGAATAAATGAAAAAACTTTTCTTAGAACATCGTCTGTCATTCGAAGGGGTAGTCAAGAAGTCAATTATTGAAGTCATTACAACTGAATGATCAGAGACAGAAGGTATCATAGACACTGTTTGGCATGTGAGGATATTTAAAATCAATTCCGAAGACATCCAAATGTAATCGATTCGAGACGAAGTATTATGATGAAAAAATGATGAAAAAGACAAACGGTTAGTATTATGAACGATGCTAAAAATATCAAACAAATTATATCTTTGACAGTGAGTTCATAAAACGGATTGTATATTGTGGGTTCTGTGGTCAGTCAAAATCTGTGTTAAAATCTTCTAATAAGATGATGTGGTGGTTGTTACAGGTCGCTTCTGCAAGAAGTGCGTTTATATATGTATGCATCGATCTGCATAGACTTTTTGAACTAGGGTTAAGTGATAGAAAGTATACATTGATGACTAATAACTTTTGTTTGTCAGCAAATTTTAATTTAGCATAAATGATACGATTGTATTTGAAATCGTGTTTGAAAACATGTTTGGCGAGTTTCTAATTGAAGGAGAAGCTGACACTGAACCTGCTAGTTTGGCTCTCCTGGCACATGCTAGTGAAGGAAATGAAATTAGAAAAGATCAATTAAGAACAGAAGAGTTGTTAGATTTGAAGTTTGTTTCTTGGAGACCGATGATATCGAGATCATATGATTCGTATAAAGATATTAAAAAATTTTGTTTAGTGGAGTTGTTGAAGATCTAACATTATGCGATGCAATGTTTATAGTTGGTAGATAGTTGTTTTGGTTGGTAATAACATTCTTATCAAGGTTTATACTTGTAGAGACAGTATTCATTATAAGGATTAAAATAATTGTGGGAAGCTGCTGAGGCAGCTCTCAATGTTTTTATCTAAGGTGTCAGTAATAGGAATGAAGGATTTAGCATCATGCTCACTCATCAGGCCTTTGTTTAGAAGAATTTGTTGGAAGTCTGCACATGTGGATAAAAGACTGTTGATAACTGTAGTGAATAATGAAATGCGTCTTTGTTAGCGGTGATAGATTGTGATAAGCTGTTTATTTGTCTTTTTCTGCAAGGGGGTTATGCAATTAGAGGTATCAATATGAGAATATTTTTCGTCAGCTGGTGAAGATTCTAGGGGAAGCACATTATTATGTTCAGCCGCATCCTGAAGGTGACAACATAAATTTCGAGTGCTTTTTCAATGACACTAAGTCTATCTTGTGAGAAAGCTAGACTGGAGGTTAAGATTTTGAGTTATTCCGTAATGGCCTCAAGTTGCGTGGTAATGAATTTTTGGAAGTCCTAGTTGTGCATAAAGCCTCCTTTGACGGTACTATTGGAAAGATCTTTGGTTGGTTTGGATACCCGGGTTAAATTGTCTGTTTCAATATCCATGTTGTCAGAAATATCATCAGCCCAGGATAAGGGTTTAGTCTTTGGTTTATGTTTATTGTTGGAAGTCTGTGGTTGAGGGTTGGATATAGAATCTTTAATCTGGTCTTCCTTCTTCTTGTTCTTTAGGGCATCTACAAAGATGATGTTATCTCTTACTGCGTCTCTTTGTTGCTGTTTTTTAGGAGCAACATAATTATTGAATTTTGCTGGTTGAAATCTGATAAAGTTGTTGCATATTACAATCTTTGGGATTGTGTCTTCATTTTATACAGTTTGTTGCGTTATAGTAGACAAACAAGCAAATAGCGCAAAGTTTTTTCTTGGAGTCCGTCCATTTAACTTTTTTACCGTTAAGTGTCAGATCTGTGAGTTTACTAGCCGTTTTATAAAGTTCTGCAGAGGCAAAGTAAAAGTAGGCATGTTGGAGATAGTTATAATTTGACCTGATCCTGGAGACAATCCAGGCAGTTGCTTCTGTCATTCGATCAATATCTAAGAGGTCACGTGATATAATATTCCTTGGAAGGTTAGTTAGCTTAATTGAGAACTTGGATTTGTTCTAAATGTTTATACAAGGTAAGCTGCTTCTGTGAAATCTAATCATATCATTAAGAAGGAATATCCTGTCTCCTTTGTCAAGTTCAGTGAAATTAGCTTCCTTGTCAAAGGTGATGTTCACTCATTGCCATAAGTTACGGGTTTTCATCGTAATTCAGGTAATATTACTGTATTTGGAAAATATCTTTTTAAGACGCAATTCAGTAGCGTCAAGTGGAATTTCTGTCACAGTAATGAAAAGTTCTAGAATAAAGGGGACTTGTTTTTGTAGGACGAGTGGTAAGAATGTGTTATTATCCATTTGTGGAATCTGCACTTTGCAGAAGTTATCTTATTCGTCTTTGTCCAGAAAGGTAAGTTTGAGGATGATTTGTTTATGATCTGCTGGAGATTTGCCACGTGTGATATCCGAAAAGGAAAGTAACTCCATGTAGTACTGGTCAATGATATCAGCGATTTTTTGTTGGGGGTTCTGTCTTTGTATTTTTCGAGTAAACAATACGCGAAAATTTTTTCGAGAAGGCGACTATCAGTAAAAGCAAGAATGTCTTCCTCAGTAGCGATAAGGATTTCAGTAGGGTTGGAACTATCGTCAACGTTTATAGTACTGAAGGAAGAAGCTATATTGTTGATAGAGAGAACTTCCTTTTCTTTACCTTTGTTATTTACTGAAACAGTTTCGATAAGAGTGTTGTTGACTTCCATGTCACTTTCAATAATAAGGTTGTCCGTTGGGACAGATAAAGAAGCTGTTGGTTCAACTGTTTGCATAGTATTTTGTTTTTTGTTAAGTTGTTAGACACTTTTGGATAGTGCAGAACGACCGCAGTTGTTATTTTGTTTTTTGCTATTTTTTGGCATGGTGTGGAAGCAGAAAGAGTTTTATTACATTAAATTTTTTTTTTTATTTTTTAAAATGCGATAGTTCCACATAATCTTTATTAAGATAAAAGTATAATATAAAACAAAATACAAATCAAAAAGAAAAAATAAAAATCTCATACAGAAAAGAAAAACTAGACTATAGAAGACTGACCTTGCACTCTCCCAGATCAATTCTAACTTAAGCTAAAACTATCACTTCTGAGTATTTAAATGAAAAGTAAAATAGGAGAGGGCTTGGCCACTACTGCACCAAAAATTCATCCAGTGGGATTCAAGTTGCACCATAATATTTATTGGATCAGCGTTATTGTTGTTAGTAGGAATACTGTGGAGAAGTTCAAAATCTAAAGAAATGAAATTGTTATTTTTATCTTTGAGGTTAATGTTGGCAGCTTTCTCAATGGCAGATTGACAGGTATACCTTTCAATCCAAAAATGTTGTGATTCTTCATAAATGAAGTGCATGAGGGATGAACACACAGCTAAAGCTGTAGGCATGTGAGGCAGGTTGTTGTGAATGAGATCAAAGAGGGTAGTGGGAACAATGCCTTTAATAAGGACCACAAAGGAGAAGGAAGTTGAGAGGTCCCACCAATTAAGATTATCAACATCAATCGATTGTGCATTAGTAATGACTTTGAGGTAGTCTTTAACTCATTGTATGAGCAGTTTCATTTGGTAGTCAACCATCGGACAAGTCCATATATGGAAGAAGTCTTCGTCCGCAGCCTCACATCGAGGATACAAAGCTGAGAGTGGGAACAATGACAGGTATCTGGTTTTCAAAATTTCAACTGTAGGAAGCATTTCTAGCAGTCGTTGGAATTTTTTCATTCTTGTGGTAGAGGTCACGTATGATGTGTGATTGGTAGCAACATTATCACTGAGGCAGAAAGAGGTAGCAAACCAATTAATTTTGAAGAACTGATGATACTTGTTGAGTACATGCAATGATAAAATTTGCTGAAGGTGTTTGTGTCAGAAGATGTCTTTTATAAGTTGCCTAATCGGTAGGAGTATAGGTTGGTTGTTATAGTTAAAAAACTTTGTAGAGCAGCCATCGTGTTAAATTGCATAACTGGAAGGGTGAGAGCTTCTTTCGCCATAGCGTCTACCTTATTGTTCAAAATATTGTTTGAGTGCGCTTTGACTTTAATCAAGTGGACATTCAGGCTGTGCACAGAGATTACTTGAAAAAGACAAGACCAAAGTATGAAGTTATTGATTTTCAGAAAAGGCCTGAAAGTGGGAGACTGCTTCTTGAGGAAACTAAATTTGTTGAATTGCAATATGATAATGGCTGAGTCAGTATAAATTCTAACTTTGCAATTTGGAGGAACAGTCAGAAGGGCTGTGAAAAGAGCTGCAAATTCAGGAATTGATGATGATGGAAAGCTAGAGGTCAACGCGGTGTTAAAGGAAACTACAGGCGAATTTTAGTGACATTATAACTAAGCAAGCCCCATTTTGATTGAAGGAAGACCAACGTTTGTAAGAAATCCATCGGTATAAACCTCTAACTTAGTAGCAGAAACAAAATTAGAAGAAAGTATTAGTAATTTTTCTTTTTGTGGAGAAGAGATAAATCTATCTATATAAGAGCTATAGGTATGAGGAGGCACAGAGAACGGTATATTTAAAATATGGGGCTGATAAGATACAATTGCGCAAGTTAGAGCTAGTTCATTTAGGGCACCAATGGAAAGCGCTGTGAAATTGGAATTGTCATAATAAATATTATGAAAGGCTGCACAGTATATTCGAGGAATGCTGACATAGCAGTATGACCTATTAGTTGAGAGTGTGTTTTAATTATGCAGGAAACAGCGGGAGCATGGGATTAATTTGATACTATGATCGGTAGCTTTTTCAAAATTATAATGTCTGAGATGCAAATTGTGTTGGTCAGCGTGGGTGATGCGTCTAATGACAAAGTTGTTAAGATCGAATATCTAGCCCACAGCGTATGATCTGTAACCAGAGGTAAGTTGTTGTTGCTTTAAAGTATAACCATACATGAGGTTATGCGAGAACGTTCTGGCGATAAATCTATCGGATGATGGTTGTAAATACTGTTCCATAATAGTGAACCATTTGGGGGTTCTGATAAATCTTGTTTGTTGGTGCGTAATGTGAATAAGGTCTTTGTAGGAGAACATGTAGTTACTAACACAATTGACTAGTTGTTTAGCATTGAGAACTGAGCACTTTCTGAGGTCTAGGACATGATTTCTATAGATAGGCTTGATAAGGTCTAAAATTGGGGTGGTACCTCCAGATACTAAATTATTTGAGCTTAACGGAACGCTGAGATTAATGTTTAAATAGTTTAAAGTACTAAGCAGAGCTGGGAGCCAGTCGTCTTTAGACCTCTGGGTATTATACTGCTAACGTACTAAAGGATTGATGTACAACCATTCCTGGGTTTGAAGTTGTCTAACACGAATTTTAAATGTGAGGCCTAATAAGTTGGGTTCGTTGACCATCTGCAAAAGAGCGCTGCTAAGATTTTGAATAAGTCTTTGATGGAGAGGGTAATGTTGTAAAAATAATGTGACAGGAAAAGCAAAGACGGCGTTTTCCGTGAGAAGTGCAATTTGGAGCAGAAGAAAGCTATATATGAGGCCATAATTCGAACACAATGTTTTTCTGAAGGGAGTGTAAGTTACGATTTGTATTCTATGCGTGATAGAATAACTGTGTTGAATATATATGTGAGATGGGCGTCCGTTAGTTTTTTAGATCACATTATGGTGGTTATCAATTTGATTTCTTTATGGATTTGGTTAGTAATGAACGTTCTATTGTCTGTTAATGAGATCCAGACTCCTAGATATCTAACACTTTCATTAGGTTTTCGCGCGGTGATGTGATGGGTAACGTTAAGATTGGCAATACTGAAGGGCTCTGACAGAGTCTTATTCACTAGGAGTTCTGACTTAGTCCAATTAACCTGTATATCATTGAAGGAATAGAAACTGTTAGCAATACAAATGATTGATGACAAGTCATCAGCAGACTTGGCAATCCATAGAGTATTGTCCATAAATGCTAAAGCTGGAATCGTTGCAAACAGGCATTGTGTAGTGGGTAGACGAGTATCAGGTTGCCAATTGCAATTCATTTTGTATCCGTAAGGTGACTCTTGGATTCTACATAATAGTGGGTCATAGTAAATATATCATAAAAGGGGTGAAATGACTTCTTCTTGATCGATGCTAGAAATAATAACGTAAGGATCTGTGTTGCTATAAGCTGTGAAGATTCTGTTGAGTCTGGGAATAAATAATTTCATAATGATGTTGATGTATCTGAAAGGGATTCATAGCCTTTCCATTGCTTTGACCAATGTGAAAACGTTGACGTGATCGTATGCTTTGGACATGTCTTGTAAAAGAATCCAAAGTTCAGATTTGTTGGTAGTGGCATCATGTTTTATGTTGTCTATTATATGTATGGGGTCAAAAGTGGATTTAAAAGACAGTCCAGCAAAGTTCGATCCTTTCAAAATGTTGTGTTGTATAATTATTAATGCAAGTCTGTTATTGAGTAGTTTTATGAAGGCTTTTCTCAGACATTTTAGGAGTGTTATTAAGCGGGTGTTATTAAGGTCAAATTTTCAAGGTTTAGGTTTAGGAATCGGATATATATAAGCAAAGTTCCATCTCGAGGGAATTGAAGAAATTTAAAGGCAGCCACAAATGATTAACCAGAGGTATTTTCTGCTCTGTGGACCCAAATGCTTAAGCATTTCATTAGATATAGAAGAGGGGCCTGTAGCTTTGTCATTAGGCAGGCAATCTATAATTTTATACCATTCGTCAGCTGATGGGAAAGAGGTCAGCTGGTCATATATTGATGGATCGATATCAACAATTGGTTGGTATGTGGAAGTCCATTCTTTTGGAATTGTTTTGTTCCAGTGTGTTATTCCTGCGATTAGTTGAAAATGTCTGTTGACTTCATTTTTTACTTCGATTTCATCAGTCAGTAATGGCTTATCATGTTTAGAATTGTCAAGACATTTATCAAGAGTAATAATTTTCCTTTTCCTATTCAATATAGAGTCGATCATACACGAAGGATCAGCATTATAGTTGTCTATATGGGCTTGTAGTGCTTGTTAGATGCTCTTAATTTTGAACTCCTGCTCTTTGAGTTTGGCTTCCACATAAAGACCAGCTAGTAATAATTTGGTATCGGTGATAACAGAATTGATATGAGCTAAGAAGTGGTTAATATTCACAGTTGTGACGTGTAGGCTGTTAGAGTGGGCAATGGTGAGAAAGTCTTTATATTTAGACGACCATTTTAGATACTTAGTTGTATCTTCTAGACAAGCTCAGATAAGTTTGTTGAATTTGTGTAAGATCTTGATGTTCTTGTAGACGGTTGAGAGGCCTATAGGTCGTTTTTTATAGCAGGTTGTTTTAGTTTTGCTTACGGGTATGCAGGATTTAGCCGCTGCGATAATTGATTCATGAAATACATTCCACAAGCTGTTGAGTGAGGACTGTGTCCAGATCTTTGTAGTGGAGAGGTTTTTAAGAGAACTGTATTTGGTGATATTGTCAGTTTTGGCAACAAATTTAGCCTATTTCAGGTCATTCATATGAGAATAAATGAAAAAACTTTTCTTAGGACATCATCTGTCGTTTGAAAGAGTAGTTAAGAAGTCAGACATTGAAGTCATTACAACTGAATGATCAGAGACAGAAGGTATCATAGACACTGTTTGGCACGTGAAGATATTTAAAATCAATTCCGAAGATATCCAAATGTAATCGATTCGTGACGAAGTATTATGAAGAAAAAATGATGGAAAGGATGAACAGTTGGTACTATGAACGATGCTAAAAACATCAAACAAATTATGTCTTGACAGTGAGTTTATAAAACAGATCATATGTTGTAGTTCTGTGATCAGTCAAAATCTGCGTTAAAATCTCCTAACAATATGATGTGGTGGTTGTCACAGATCGCTTCTGCAAGGAGTGCATTTATATATGTATGCATCGATCTGTATAGACTTTTTGAATCAGGGTTAAGTGGTGGGAAGTACACATTGATAACTAATAACTTTTATTTGTCAGCGAATTGTAATTTAGCGTATATAATACGATCATATTTTGAATTGTGTTTAAAAACATGTTTGGCAAGTTTCTGACTAAAGGAGAGATTGACACTAAACCCGCTGGTTTGGCTCTCCTGGTATGTGCTAGTGAAGGAAATAAAATTTGGAAAAGATCGATTGAAAGTGAAAGAGTTGTTGGATTTGAAGTTTGTTTCTTGGAGACTGATGATATCGAGGTCATATGATTCATATAAAGATATTAAGTATTTTTGTTTGGCAGAGTTGTTGAGAGATCTAACGTTGTGTATTGCAATGTTTATAGTTAGTAGATAGTTATTTTGAGAGGTGATAACATTCGTATTAAGGATTGTACTGGTAGAGATAGTGTTCATTAAGAGGATTAAAGTTATTGCGGGAAGCTGCCAAAGCAGCTTTCAATGTTTCTATCTAATGTGTCAGTAATGGGAGTGAAGGATTTAATATCATGCTCACTCATTAAACCTTTGTTTAAGAAAATTTGCTGGAAGTCTGCACAAGTAGATGAAAGACTGTTGATGGCTGAAGTGAATGAAAATATACGTCTTTGTTGGCGGTAATAGATAGTAATAAGTTGTTTATTTGTCTTTTTTGTAAAGGGTTATACAGTTAGAAGCATCAATATAAGGGTATTTTTCATCAGATGGTGATGATTTAGGGGGAAACGTATTATTATGTTTAGCCACATCTTGAGGGATAATAACATTGATTTCGAGTGCTTTTTCAATGACACTAAGTCTGTCTTGTGAGAAAGCTAAACTGGAGGTTGATTTTGAGTTGTTCCGTAATAGCCTCAAGTTGCGTGGTGACAAATTTTTGAAAGTTCTGATTGTGCATAAAGCCTCCTTTGACAGTACTATTGGAGAGATCTTTGGTTGGTTTGGGTACCCGGGTTGAATTGTCTGTTTCAATATCTATTTGTCAGGAATATCATCAGCCCAGGATAATGGTTTGGTCTTTAGTTTATGTTTATTGTTTAAAGACTGTGATGGAGGGTTAGATGTAGAGCCTTTGGTCTGGTCTTCCTTCTTTTTGTTCTTTAAGGCATTCACGAAGGTGACATTGTCTCTTACTGCGTCTCTTTGTTGCTGTTTTTTTGGAGCAACATAATTATTGAATTTAGCTGGTTGGAATCTTTGATAAAGTTATTGCATATTACGATCTTTAGGATTGTGTCTTCATTTTGGACAGTTTGTTGTGTTATGGTAGGTAGATGAGTAAATAACGCAAAGTTTTTTCTTAGAGTTTGTCTATTCAACTTTTTTACCGTTTATTGTCAGCTCCGTGAGTTTACTAGCTATTTCACAGAGTTCTGCAAAGGTAAAGTAAAAGTATGCGTGTTGGAGATAGTTATAATTTGACCTGGCCCTAGGAACGATCCAGGCAGTTGCTTCTGTCATTCGACCAATGTCTAAGAGGTCACGTGATGTGGTATTCCTTGAAAGGTTAATTAGTTTGATTGAGAACTTGAATTTATTCTAAATGTCTACACAAGGTAAGTTGCTTCTGTGAAATCTAATCATGTCATTAAGAAGAAATATTCCGTCTCCTTTATCAAGTTCAGTGAAATTAGCTTTCTTATCAAAGGTAGAGTTCTGAATAAGTCGAGTCAAGTCGAGTTTAAAGATCAACTTGACTCGACTCTCTTTTTTCGAATCAAGTCGAGTTAAATTTATTTTATAAAATCTTTCAATTTGATTTAATTCGAGTTATATAAATTTAAACTCGACTCAATTTGATTCGACTCGATTTTAACTCGATTTGACTTTGAAAAAAAATAATAAAAAAAAATGAATGATTCGTTATTGTTCAAATCAAATGATTCAGGTCATTGTTCAAGTCGAACAATTCAGATCATCGTTCAAGTCAAACGATTCAGGTTATCATTCAAGTCGAACGATTCAGGTCATCGTTCAAGTTGAACGATTCAGGTCATCGTTCAAGTTGAACGATTCAGGTCATCGTTCAAGTCGAACGATTTGGGTCATCGTTCAAGTCAAATGATTCAGATTATCGTTCAAGTCAAACAATAAAAAAATATCGTTCAAGTTGAACAATTCGTCATCGTTCTTCTTGAACAATAAAAAAATATCGTTCAAGTCGAACAATTTGTCATTGTTCTTCTTGAATGATAAAAAAAATCGTTCAAGTCGAACGATTCATCATCGTTCTTCTTGAACAATAAAAACAATCGTTTAAATTGAACGATTTGTCATCGTTCTTCTTAAATGATAAAAAAAATCGTTCAAATCGAACGATTCATCATCGTTCTTCTTAAACGATAAAAAAATATCATTCAAGTTGAACGATTCATCATCATTCTTCTTGAACGATAAAAAAATATTGTTCAAGTTGAACAATTTGTCATCGTTCTTCTTGAACGATAAAAAAATATCGTTCAAGTTGAACAATTCGTCATCATTCTTCTTAAACAATAAAAAAAATCATTCAAGTCGAATGATTCATCATCATTCTTTTTGAACAATAAAAAAATATCATTCAAGTCAACTCAAGTCAACTCGAATCAAGTCGAGTTTAAATCGAGTCAAGTTAAATATTTAACTCGACTTGAATTTGACTTGATTCGCAAATCATCGAGTCAAAAAAACATAAACTCGACTCGATTTAAACTCAACTCGGCTTATCTGACTTGTGAATTAACTCAACTCATCTGGAACTCTAGTCAAAGGTGATATTTGCTTGTTGCCATAAGTTATGAGTTTCCATCGTAATGCAGGTAATATTACCGTATTTAGAAAATAACTTCTTAAGACGCAATTCAGTGGTATCAAGTGGAATCTCTGTTATAGTGATGGAGAGTTCTGGAGTAAAGGGGGCTTGTTTTTGTAGGACAAATGGTAAAAATGTATTGTTATCCATTTGTGGAATCTGCACTTTGCAGAAGTTATCTCGTTCATCCTTATCCAAAAAGGCAAGTTTGAGGATGGTTTGTTTATTATCTGCTGGAGATTTATCACGTGTGATACCTAAAAAGGAAAGTAACTCCATGCAGTACTGATCGATGATGTTAGCGATTTTTTGTTGGGGGGTTCTGCCTTTGTATTTTTCGAGTAAACAATACGTGAAAAATTTTTTGAGAGGGCGACTGTTAGTAAAAGCGAGAAGGTCTTCCTCAGTAGCGATAAGGTTTTCAGTGGAGTCAAAGCTATCATCAATATTCATAGTACTAGAGGAAGCTACGTTGATGGTTAAGGGGACTTCCTTTCTTTTCCTTTGTTGTTTACTGAAACAGTTTCGATAAGAATGTTGTCGACTTCTATGTCATTTTCAGGAATAAAGTTGTTCGTCAGGACAGATAAAGAGACTGTTAGTTCAGCTGTCTGCATAGTATTTTGTTTTTTGTTAGATTGTTGGATACTTTTTGGCGACGCAGAGCGACCACAGTTATTGTTTTGTTTTCTGCTATTTTTTGGCATGGTGGAGAAGCAGAAAGAGTTTTTTCTATATTTATATATTAAATTTTTTTGATATTATTTAAGAAAAATTTCCTTTTTTGAATCAGATCAGGTCAGGTTAGGTATAACCGACCTGACAGGTCAACCAATTAAATTATATATAGCAAATATATTAAAATTTATTTATTTTTTTTTTTAAGTGCGGTAGTTTCGCATAATCTTTATTAAATTCAAAGTAAAGTATATAGATACAATAAAATGAAAAATATACAAATTCAAGAAAATACAAAAATCTCTATCTAGAAACTAAATTAAGACCGACCCTGCACTTTTCCAGAATCTAATTCTAACCTAAGCTAAAATTATCACTTTCCAATAATCATACCAAAGAGAAAGGGCTTGACCACTACGATACCAAAAATTTGTCCAGTGGGATCCAAAACGAATCATCTTATCAATGACGTCATGTATCATCAGAGTACGTGTTAGGTATATATTTCTGTATCCTGTTGCAGATGTGTTGTCCTTTTTGGTAATGGATTCAATATTATTTGATTTTTCGAAGATAATCTGTCGCTCGCACCGCTTTGTCCAGATTTTTGGTATGCTTAAAGATGAAATGCATGAAAGCTAAAAGTGACGCTAGCGTGAGATCCTTCATTCTCATGGCTACCAAGACGAGTTTGTACAATGAATGAGGTATTAACCCTTTAATGAAGGCAATAAGATAAGGTGTGTGATTGATCGTTATCTGCCATATCGGTAGTGATTGTATTTCTGCAAAAATGTTCTCATCCTTGATCAAGTCTCAGAGAAAGAGTAGGGAATTGTGAATAATAGATCTCATTAAAGTCCATGACGTGTGGCATTTCCAAATATGATTAAACATTTCATCGTCACTTTCGCACCTGACGCATAGCTAGGTTTGGTTAAAGACATTCAGATGTCTTACTTTAAGAACTTCCATGGTTGGGAGTAATTTGGTTAACCTTTGGAGTTTCTTTTTCTTTACAGCCGAAGCTTTATACGAAGTCCGGGCAGTGGCTATATTGTCATTTAAGTAAAAGGCAGTGGCAAGCCAATGTATGTTAAGCTGATAGTATTTGTTAATGGCGACTAGATGTTGAAAGTTGTTGTACGTTATGGATTGTGTTATGTCTTGTATAAGTGGTCTTATAGGAACTGTGACACACATTCCTTTGTAGCTGATGTAATGTTGTTTAATATATGTAAGGTTGAACTGTAAAGCAGAGGAGTCATAATACTGCTTTGCCAATTGGTCTACTTAATCATTGTATAAGTCGCCTGAGTGTGCTTTAACTTTATGTAGGACAATAGTTAGGCACTATTTGTCTATAACTTTGAACAGACTAAACTAAAGTGGGTAGTTTGTAATTTTTAATAGAGGTCGAATGGATGGAGAGAAGCAATGGATGTTTTTGAATTTGTTATATTGCTGTATAACAGCCTAGAAGTCTGTATGAATGGAGATACGACAATATTTAGGCGCTATCAGGATGGCTGTGAAGATTGCTTCTAACTCTGCCGCTGATAAAGACGGGAATGAAGTGACGAAAACTGAAGAGTAGGAAACCATCAGGGAATTCAGGTTCGTTTATAGCCAAGTCAGTCCCATTCTAACTGTAGGAGTACCCAAACCCTTGAGAGATCCGTCTGTATAAAACGTTAATTCCTGTGCTAACTTAAATTGTTGTGAAAGTATTAATAAATTATGAAAATGCGAACTAGAGACATAATTATAAATCAAAGATGGGGGGATCGAACGTTGATAGTTTATCAATGGCCTGTAAGATGATGAACTGTTGACATAGTTATATATGTGACTTGCCATATCTTTTATAAACGGTAGTGACCAAAAGCAAGTATGGTTTTTCTTCCTCTGGTTCATCGAAACATTTATACAGATCCCAATAAGAACTGCGAAAACACAGTTGTACCATTTGAGTTCTAATGAATTCTTTTTGAACAATGTTAGGTTATGACGCGAACAGCCTTGGCAATGTTGTAGTGTAATCTCATTGTTGACTATTTGATAGGTGCAATATATGATATTTGCAAAACTTCCTGATGTTTTTAGTATCTGTCCAAATATTAAGTTTTCAATTGTTTAATGCCATAAGGTAACATAAGAAAATTTTTCAGTGTTTAAATTATTGGGCATATGCGAGAAGTTATGACTGTGTTTGTGTATTGTTGTGTCAGAAGGTAGTTGATAATTCTCATCTACTCTCAGTGCTTCCTTTATTACCGGATACCAGGTTGGGACTTTACCTTTGTTCAGTATTAAGAGAAAGGATCGTAGGTCGTTCATACTGAACATATATTTGCAGTCCTTTGATAAGAGTTGCTTCACAAACATAATGGACATTTTGGCTAGAACAGATGAGAGTTTCCTGTAACTGTTTAGTATAATGGATTGTATTGAGGTAAAGCCACTTAGAATACGCCTATAGACGTATCCGGGTGGAACTATCTTAATATTGAGTTTTTTTAAGTCACATAAGAGGCCTGAAATCTAGTCTCTGAAGTGTCTCAGGTTGTTGAAAGGTCAATCTCTTAGTGGGGACGAGGGTAGCCATTCCTGCAGTGTATTTGTTAGAGTCGTATATGGGTGGTACGTCCTAGTAGACCACTGTCATTTATTGAGTATAGGATAGCATCACAAAGAGCCTATGTGTGCTTATGA
The DNA here is from genome assembly GCA_910592005.1 of Funneliformis mosseae. NCBI lineage: Eukaryota > Fungi > Glomeromycota > Glomeromycetes > Glomerales > Glomeraceae > Funneliformis > Funneliformis mosseae. The sequence continues at coordinate 6,333 of CAJVPP010001099.1, read as the reverse complement.
TGTAAGTGAGTAATACCATAGAACAGTTTGAAGTAAAATAGACATGATGGGGTGTCTCTTGGAAGATGGAGTTTCTTCTTGAAAAAGGATCTGAAAGGTCTAATGATGCAGTCTGAAGCATTATTGGAAAGGTGCACGAGCTGCGTATGATATTCGATTTGTGAGATGATGACTACATTGTGTGTATAAATGAGCTGTTTGTCCGTTAGCTTTTTATTAGTTAGTATTGTTATAGCAGTTTTCACATCTTGAATAGCCTAATTGACGGTGAACATCTTATTGCATCGCAGTGAAATCTATATACCGAGGTATCGCACTGAGTTCTTTAGTTTGACTGAAGTGATTACATGATCGTTACCACGCACGTTAGTAATAATTGTCTGAGTATCTGACAAGTTTGTCAATAGGTCCGATTTAACCCAGTTAACTTATATGCTGTTTAGTTCATAAAAACTATTTTGCTATGTTGATTATGTTGGTTAAGTCATTCTTTGACTGAGCAATCCAAAGTGTGTCGTCCATATATGCCAGGACTGACGTTTTACATTGGAGGTTGTTATAAGCTTCCATTTGTACGTCTGGTTTCTATCTAACTGACATGTTATATCCAAAGTCCGAGGATTGTACCTTGCATAGGAGTGGATCATAATAGATACACCATAGGAGAGGAGAAATGATTTCACCTTGGTTGATACCTGAAAAAACTTTATATGTGTCTGTATTACTGAAGGTCGTGAAAACTTGATTTTTCCGAAAAACAAACATGTTAAGAATGAAGAATATAAATTCTTTTGGTAGTTTGAGTCTTTCCAAGATTCTGACTAACATAAAAACGTTGACCTGATCGTAGGCTTTGGACATGTCTTGCAATAGGACCTATAGCTCCTTTTTGTTAGTAAGTACGTCTTGTTTGATATTATCAAAAATATGTAATAGTTCGAAGGTCGACTGAAATGGTAGACCTGCGAAGTTGTGTTCTTTTAGTATACTATGTTAGATGAAAATTGTTGAAAGACGTCTGTTGATCAGTTTGATTAGAGCTTTCCTTGGACATTTCAGGAGCGTGATAGGCTGAGTGTTATTCAGGTCATATTCCCATGGTTTAGGTTTAAAAATTGGGTATATGTATGCTAAGTTCCACCTATTCAGTAGTGATGAAATATTTAAGCAACCACAAATTATGTGTCAGAAGAGTTTTTTTTGGCAAGCGGACCAAGGTGTTTTAACATTTCATTGTGGATTTTTGAGGGACCTGATGCTTTACCATCAGCCAGGGATTTTATAATGTTGTACCATTCATCTGTTATTAGAGGGACATTAAGGACTTATATATATTGGAGTCGATGTTGGAGATCAGATTGTAAATAGAGCCCCATTCCTCTGGTATCATTTTATCTTCATGGGTGGTGCCAGCTGCCTTCTGGAAATGTTCATTTACGTTAAGTTTGATAGCACTTTCGGCTGTGAGCAAATCCTTAGAAGTTCTTGATAGGTAGCGGTCAAGCACTATGGTTCTTCTCGATCAATTTAAGGTGAAGTCTAATATTTTACCAGGTTTTACAGCATAGTTTTCAAGATGTTTGTTAAGTGCTTGCTGAATTGATTGTAGTTTGTATTCCTTCTCGTGGAGTTTGGCTTTATAGTGAACTATATTGATTAATAAATTAGTATCGGAGAGCAGGAGGTCAATGAAGTTGAACAGATAATCTGAAGTTGGGTGAGCGGTGACTAAGTTTAGTGCGTGTGCAATATTGATGTAGATATCATATGAACGGGACTAGAAGACCAGAAAATATTCTCCATTTTTGATTGAGTGTAACAACTTGTTGAATTTGTGAAGTTCTTTTTGTTGTACATAAAGTTTAGATAAACAAGGGGGTCTGTCCTGTTGATTTTCGAATGGGGATAGTTAATTCAGCAGCTTTAATCAGTAAATCCTAAAACTGATTCCACTGTTTGTTGAGCAACGTTTGAGTCTACTAAGTGTTGATGTTCACGATTTTCAGTGAGCAGCCGTTTATGAGTGCATCCAATTTGTTCTCAAATTTGTTCCATTTATGATCATCCATTTTGTTGAAGTCGAAGTTACGTTTCGCTTTTATTTTTCTTTTGTTGAATTTGATATCTAAAAATTAGCATACTTTGTCACGACTGGCAGGTGGTCTGATATATCTAAAGCTATCAGAATGGTATAGCAATCCAGTATGTTGACAGAAAGTTCAGTTGATGTCCATATGTAGTCAATTCTCGAGGTACTTTGACTATTGGTATACGAAGGAAAATCAGTTCTTGCACAGTCATGTTTGAGGGTAAAGGCATCAAACATAGACATTCTGAGCAACATGTCGAAATACTTGAGTGCATTTGTTGGGTTATGTTAGCAGTCCATGTCAGCATTGAAATCCCCTAGCACAGTCATATGATAATCTAATGATGAAGCTTCTTTGATCCATTTTGTGAGTATGTGTTGGACTTCCTGTTTGGTTTTCAAGTCTGCAGGTGGTAAGTAACAGTTAATGATATGGAGTTTTTGTTTATTAGTGAACTGTAAGTCTACGTAAATCAATTGATCTAGCTTTGTATTATGCTTAAAAATATGATAGATGATGTCTTTTTTTAATATGAGTTCAACTCTGAAGGCTGTTCTCTGTCGTGGTGTTGAACTGAAAAACGATATGTGGGAGGAATGAGTTGGATTGAAATTCTTTGCATGTGTTTGTTTAAAGTTAGTTTCTTGGAGACTGATAATATCTATATTATATTCAGAATAAAGGGAAAGGAGGAAATGTTATTTTGCAGTATTTGTGAATGATCTGACATTGTGAGTAGCGAAGGTGAGAGTTAGAATGTTTAGTGGAAGGGTAGGATTATTAGTATTTGAGGATATTGGAATATTGTTAATATCTGTAAAGACAGTAATCATGATTATTTATTTTAGAATTGAGGAAGGCTCTTTAGAGCCTTTTCTGCAGTTAAGTCGTAATTGGTGTTAAGAGCCATCATTTTTGCTGTTTTATCTGCTGGTAATAGATTGTTTTGAATGAGGATCGTTCAGAAAGCATTACACAAGTTTACCAAGCCATTTACTGTCTCTGTGAAATGCTTTAACCGTAAATTTTGGGCATCATTCAGTTCTTTGAGGGCATTAATAGTGCTTTATTGTTGGTTGATAACTGAATTGAATGTATTAATAGCCAGGGTATCGTAGCCGTACATCATATCTGAATCGTCTATGTATTTATCTAGAGCTAGGATCTTGATATTGAGAGTGCTTTCTATGGTATTCATTCTTTTCATAACAGAACTCATGGTGATTGTGAAATCTTCAAGTTTCTGCGTTAGTTATAAGAAGCTGTCTTTAATAAATGCTCTGAAGTCAACTTCATTATTAGATTTCTCATGCATAGAGCCTCCAGCTTTCGTACCAGTGGCTATATCACGTGATTCTATTGGAGTGAGTGTATTATCAATAATATCCATATCAGGTAAGACGTCATTACTCCAAGAAGAAAATGGTGTATTGTTCGGTCCTCTTGGCGCAAAAGATCCATCTTTGTTGTTAGAAATACAAAATTTAGGCTTCATTGAAAGTGTAGGTTTTTCTTCCTGTCTTCCTTTGGTTACTCTGGCAAAAGTTACGTTCAGATTGATCACTCCTCGTCTGAGATAAGACGGAGCCTTGTAGTTATTATATTGAGCAGGCTGGAATCGTTGATACAAATTTTGTGTATTTCTATCGTTAGGTGTTCTTCGTTTTTTTGAACATTCTTTGATTTTGTGGAGGGAGATGAACAGATAGCGCATAATTGCGTTTTGTTACTTGTCCATTCGATATGTTTACCGTTGATTGTAAAGTGGTTATTACTGATTACCGCTTCGTGATCGTCTACCGATGCGAAATAGAAGAAGGCATGTTGTAGGTTGTTATAATTGGATCTAGCCTTTGGGATGAAATATATTTTTTTTTTTTTTTTTTTAAAATGCGGTAATTCCACATAATCTTTATTATGATAAAGTATAATATAAAGTAAAATACATATCAAGAAGAAAAAATGAAAATCTCGTACAGAAAAGAAAAACTAAACTATAGAAGACCGACCCTGCACTCCCCCAGATCAATTCTAACCTAAGCTAAAACTATCACTTCTGAGTATAATCAAAAAGTAAAACAGGAGAGGGCTTGGCCACTACTGCACCAAAAATTCGTCCAGTGGGATCCAAGTTGCATCATGGTGTTTATTGGATCAGCATTATTGTTGTTGGTAGGAATACTATGAGGAAGATCAAAACCTGAAGAAATGAAGTTATCTAATTTATTTTTGAGGTTAATGTTTGCAGCTTTCTCAATGGCAGATTGACGATTATACCTATCAATCCAAAAACGTTGTGATTCTTCATAAATGAAGTGCATGAAAGATAAATATGCGAATAACGCTGTAGGCATATGTGGAAGATTGTTGTGAATAAGTTCAAAAAGGATGGTAGAAACAATGCCTTTAATGAGAACCACAAAGGAAAAGGAAGTTAAGAGATTCCACCAATTAAGATTGTCAATATCGATTGAATGAGCATTGGTAATGTCTTTGAGGTAGTCTTTTGCGCGTTGTATAAGCAACTTCATTTGATAGTCAATTATCAGACAGGTCCATATATGGAGGAAATCCTTGTCTGCAGCCTCACATTGGAGGCACAGGGCTGAGAACAGAAAAAGAGACAGATGTCTAATTTTCAGAATTTCAACTGTAGGAAGCATTTCTAGCAATCGTTGAAACTTTTTCATTCTTATAGTAGAGGCTACATATGAGGTATGATTGGTAGTGACATTGTCATTGAGGCAGAAGGAGGTAACAAACCAATTAATTTTGAAGAAAGGTTGATATTTGCTAAGTACATGTAATGATAAAATTTGCTGAAAATGCTTGTGACGGAAAATGTCTTTTATAAGTTGCCTAATCGGTAAAAGGATAGGTTGATTGTTGTAGTTAAAGAAACTTTGTGGAACAGACGTCATATTAAATTGCATGACTGGAAGGGTGAGAGCATCTTTCGTCATAGCATCAGTAGATTGTTTGAATGTGCTTTGACTTTAATTAAATAGACGTCCAGGTTATGCACATAGATCACTTCGAAAAGACAAGACCAATACACAGAATTGTTGATTTTCAGAAAAGGCCTGAAGGTAGGAGACTGTCTCCTGAGAAAACTAAATTTATTGAACTGTGATATAATAACAGCTGAGTCAATATAGACTCTGACTTTGCAATTTGGAGGGGTAGTAAGGAGTGCTGTAAAAAGGGCTGCAAATTCAGGTATTGATGATGATGAAAAGCTAGAGGTCAAAGCGGTGCTAAAGGAAACTATGGGTGAATTTTGGTGGGATTGTAGCCAAGCAAACCCCATTTTGATTGAAGGAAGTCCTATATTTGTAAGGGATCCATCTGTATAAAATTCTAATTCAATAGCAGAAACAAAATTAGTAGAAAGTGTTAGTAATCCTTCTTTATGTATAGAAGGGATAAATCTATCTATACAAGAATTATAAGTGGGGAGATAAACAGAAGATGGTCTATTTAGAATATCAGGCTGAGAGGACGCAACTGCACAAGTCAATGCTAGTTCATTCAGAGCACTAGCTGATAACGCTGTCGAATTAGAACTGTCGTAATAAATATTGTGAAATGCTGCACAGTATACATGAGGGATACTGACATGACAGTATAATTTGTTGGTTGGAGATGCATTCAGGTTATGCAAGGGACAGCGTGAACATAGGGTTAATTTTGTACTATGATCAAGCGCTTTTTCAAAGTTATAGTGTCTGAAGTGCAAATTGTGTTGGTCAGCGTGAGTGATACATTCAATGATAAAACTGTTTAGATTGAATATCCAGCCCATAGCGTATGATCTGTAACCAGAAGTAAGATATTGCTATTTTAATGTATAACCATACATAAGATTGTGTGAAAATATTCTAGTGATAAATCTATCAGGTGATGGTTGTAAGTACTGTTCCATGATAGTAAACCATTTAGGGGTTCTGACAAATCTTGTTTGTTGATGCGTAATATGGATTAGATCTTTATAGGAGAATATATAGTTGCTCACACAGTTTACTAGTTGTTCCGCAAAAAGAACAGAACATTTTCTGAGATCTAGAACGTGATTTCTATATATAGGTGTGATGAGGTCTGAAATCAGGGTCACACCTCCGGATACCAGATTATTTGAACTTAGCGGAACGCTAAGGTTAATATTTAGGTTTTTTAATACACTAAGCAGAGCCGGAAGCCAGTCATCTTTAGATCGCTGGGTATTATATGGCCATTGTATTAA
>CAJVPP010001098.1:0-22870 GCA_910592005.1 Funneliformis mosseae | reverse complement strand
GGGAAGTTGGCATAGCCGGCATAGGTAATAAATAGCATTGTAATGGTATTTGAGTAACGTAATATATAATAAAGGAACATTTTAATCAATGCGTCACATTTAAATTAATAATTAGTACATATCACGTGAATATTTTTGTATAGCAAAAATCTTATCTTTATTCGTTATATACAGTTAACGAATTCCCTTGCTATAGTGAAGTGTGACCTTTAGAACACAAGATTTGTTATAGAAAGGATGAACTGTAATGCCTCCCATTAATGATCCTTTTTACATGATCATAAATATGTATTAGGATTAACTTTGCCTAAGCATCTTTCTTTATGTCTTTGAACATATGCTAAAGCTTTAGTATCAATTTTGTCTTGCATTTTATAGATGTAATAAAATATCACATATAGAAATTTGTGATAGTGATTATTAGTTTCAGACTATTTTAGTCAGAAGAATAAATCTGAATATATGCAAATCTAGAAAAGTAAAATTAAACTTAGTCATTATTATTGCATAAGTAGAAAATAAGTATTATCAGTATTCTTAGTAAGAAGTAGCAATTTCAGTTAAGGGTACTTGATAATATAGCTCAACAATCTTATTTATATATTCACTCTTTTTATGTATTATTGATATTATCAAGTAGATTGCTATCTTTTAACAATTTTTTTATCTGTTTATAAAGATTTTGCCATTATACATGAAATTTATTTCGTAAAATAGAAGACTTAATAAAACAAAAAAGAATTTTTGTAAGATTATTTATATGAGATTTGATTATTGCATAAACATTTGCAATTTCTTCTCCTGCTGTAATTCAATCATAATACAGAGTATAAATAACTGTATAAATACAGGTTATTTCTTATTTACTCCAGTCTAACCGATATTTTATAAAATTAAGATCTTTATGAAATTCCCTTTCTTTTTGCTTTAAAATACTCAAAATACTTTAAAATTCTATTGATGATTTACAGTAAGACAGGAATATAGTATATCTTTAATTTTGAGATTATTAAAAATTAATTCAAGCAGTTCAGAATAAACAAGTGAGTAAGGCTCAGCATTTTTTTGTACAAGTAGCATGATGTATATTCAAGAAACTAGTATAAAATTACATAAAAACTTAGAAAGTTCAAAATAAAAAAGTATGTAAAGCTGAACTCCAATCTGATTATTAGCAAAAGTATACAATAAATATACTAAATTATATTAAATTATTCTAAATTATACTTGAGTGGCCTACTAATGCAATAATATTCTAAAGTAATCAGCTAAAGACACTCAGATAAGGTAGTAATTATGCAGGAATAAGAGCTACAAGGCAAAAATAAGCAAGTTTATGGTAACCCACTTAAGCAGAATTATATATAAAAAAAAAAGAAAAATTTCACTTGAGTGGCCTACTGCTGATAGGTAAGAAAGAGATCGAAAAGGCAGAAAGATTCAGGAGAATATATGAAAAAAGGTATGAAAGCAATATAGACTGAACTAATTCAGCACTTTATGCCTTATCCTCAGTAATCAAAAGGTTCACGAAAGGCAAGATTGTAAAAATGATATAACACTGGCATTTTGCATATGCCTCATCTGACAATCAAGAAATGGCAATCAAAAAGGAAAATATATAGGCTGATTAATATAATGCAAATTATATCTCCAATCCTCTAACTAACTGATTACTAAATTAGGCCCTTAAAGTTAGTAGGGAACAGTCTTATAAGACTGTTTCCTACTTATGTTAGACTGTAAATCTACTTATGTTAGAATATTATCTATTTACCACTAGTGTTACCTACTTATCAGTGGGGGCTGGTTTCAATAGTTTACAGTTATTTGGTAGCCTATTTCAATACTATTGTTTCTCCTTATTTTTACGTTATTCTTATTTCCTTTCTTTCTTATTTTCTCTCTTTGATTGGTTGCTGTTTTTTATGAGCTTCCTTTTTTTTTGCTTTTTGCGTTGCTATATTAGTTTTTTGCTATTCTTCTTTATCCTTTTTTGCTTTAGTTAATTCCTGCGTGGTTTTTGTTTTGGGTTTAAAATTGCGTTTTGCTTTATTTCTGGTATGTGGGTTTTTTGATATTTTACTTGACCTTTATTTCACGTGGCTAATGTTAGTTAGTTTTATAGTACTTAGAGGTATGATTTAGCGATAGAAGTTATTCTTGCTATGTGGGTTTTTGCGATACGCTTCTTGCCTCCTATTGAGTGCCTCTACTACTAGGGTGCTCAGTTGCTGGTCTTGGGTTTGGTTGTGTCATATGGTTCTTTTCTAGAGAGGCATGATCGTTGGAGCATTTCGAAAAAATCAGAACTTTCTGAAAATTTTGTCAAAATTTTATAAATAAAATTCACATTTTTCAGAGTCCTCCAGTATTTTTAGTAATATTTTAGAACGATAAAAAATGATAAAAAATATAGACGTAACCATACATCCTTTTTCATAGATGAGGTAATTGGTCAAGCAAACTCTTATAATGATCATTGAAATGCGATTGACTGAGTATATGTTTGAATAGGGTAAGTATATAGTCTTAGAAAATTCCCAGAAAAAAATATTCCTGGAAGTTCAGAAATTCCATATATTCCTGAAAGTTTGAGTATTCCATATGTTTCTGGCAAAACTTTTCGCATAGACAATAGCCAAAAAATTTGCCAAAGCCTAGATTTCAGGAAAAATACTAAGAATATTCTTAGAGCGAAATGATCAGTTAATCAGATCTGGAATTTGGAAAAGTCTTTTTCTGAGCAAATAGTAAAGAAAAAAGGAGTGATTTTATATTCATACAGATTAGTTTGCAGAGGATGTAAAGTTTATTGGAAGTCTCCTAGACAAATTCTGTGTATAGAATGCGAAAAATTAACTTTCTCTATTTATAGTGCTTGTAGGAATCATGCAGGTAAATATCGCATTCGAAATTTTTATCAACGTCAGAAGCTTGCAAAAATTCAGGCTGATGACGGGCTAGTTTTGGGCTAAAAAAAAGGTAGTATAGGGTTAGAAATCAATGGCATGCTAAATGGAAGGAAGCTTTGTTCTCATATTTTGAGAACATGCTCTGCAGACTGTGAACATTATTTGCCTACTTATTGGCACCCATATTTGCCTCATATAATAGCATACATTAAATAAGATAGCATAGAATATATCGCAAAATAAAAGCTCTTTAATACTGCATCTGATCTATTAGCCAGTAGTCTATAATATTTTAGATTTGTGTATTCTTAAGGCTCAAAATTGCATTTGCACTATAGGTAACTTGCTTTATCTTTTCTATGTCTACTACATTAAATAATTTATATAATTTTCTTGCCTTAGATAGTTGCTGACGTAGATTAACATTATTAATATCTGGAAGTAGTTTTTTAACTTCTTAGTATACTTGTTGTTTCGTAGTATTTATTTTAACTTTGTTGATAATACGAATTTCATTGATTCTTTTATTAAAACTTTTTGCAAAGCCATACCAGTGTAAAATCTCCTCATGTTCAGAACGAATAGCTTTTCAAAACTTATAGACTATACACTCTGGCGTAACAGAAAATTGCTGTTTTTATTGATTACTAGTGGGTTGAGCGAAATTTCTGTGTTTATTATACTAGTGGATAGAACAGACAATTGTTGCATTAAGTCACGTTCTACTTCCTGCTCAAAAGAAACAGTAAAATCATCATCTCTGGATGAATTCTTTCTGGAGGATAAGTTACGGTCCAACTGGTTATTCTCTATAGATTTGTCAATATTTTGATCATGAAAATTGTGAATTTTATTTACAAAATTTTCAGAAAGTTCCAATTTTTCCAAAATGCTCTAACGATCACTTGGCTCATCTGAGTTATTATCGACACTATCTATTTCTGCTACATATACAGGCTCGGGAATGATGTCTTGATTAACTAATTCATGCTGAAGTTTCTTTTCCTTATTGCGTTGCCTGATCTCATTGCCAATCCTCTTCTTATGCGCTGAATCTAAAAATTCATCGGTCTTTCTATCTTCCTTTGACTGTATGTCAAGAGGGTTGATATTAATGGAATGATCTATAACAGAACTAGGTATATTGACAACCTTCTTGAGAGAAATAATTTGGGGTAGCTCTTTGTTCTCTTCGTTATTGTCCTTTGCCTGAGCACCTTTGGCTAGTTTCACTATTTCAGCCTTAATCTCAGCGATCTTAACATCACGCTTAACGTTCTTTGCTGAAGAATCTGTCTTATTCTTCTCTAACTTCTCGATTCTAGCCTTGAGTTTGGTACTTTCAGCATCACGCCTCTTATTTTCTTCCATAGCGCAAAAAAATTTTAAATCTAATCTTGAAGAAATAAATGAAGCAATAAGGCTCTTCTCAGGTGTAGCAGACTTTGATTTTAAGCTGGATTATAATAATTATACATATTTTCAACATTTATTAGCATCTAATACTAGAGAGAATGTGGCCCTTTTAGAAGCCTATCATGCTGAAGAAATTGTTTTTAAATATATCATTCGGGTAGCAGGATCAGGCAGAAAGAGAAACTAAAAAAAATCACAAATTCCAGATCAAGTGCATTCAAATAGCTAAGGAGATTCTAAATGAGAAACCTATAATCGAATATCACCCTCCTTTTTTGAACGGATTAGAGCTTGATGCCTTCTTCTAAAAATATCAAATGGCATTAGAAGTGTAAGGGACACAACATCGGCTTCATAATACTAGCTGGTATAAAGATGTTAAAAAACTTGAAGATATTGTTGATCGTGATCAGAAAAAAAGAACCCTATACCAGTTAAATGGAATTTACTTTCTTGAAGTATGATATGATGAGAATCTAGAAATCACGATTTCTCAAAAGATATATAAATTTAAAGAGTGTATTGATCGAAAATACTTTAATTTTGATTAATCTTTACGTGACTTATACAATAACTTAATATCATATGGATAGTACTAATTGCATGTAGCTTACATGATAAAATTACGCTTTCAAAAAAGTGATTAATCAGGGAAGTATTTGCTAAATTGATTACCTGAAATTTCAATAATTATAATTTTGCATCACCTCAGCTGTGGAGCTCACCATGTCCTATTTGTGATGGAAAATATGGGAATTATGGATTACATGATGAATGGTATAGGAATGGAACAGAATATTGTCTTTCTTGCTTCACTTCAAGCAATAAATTCAAATTCACGATCATAGCATAGACTGGTCATGTAAAATCGATACGCAGTTGATATTTTTGCTTAGGCTATGTAACGCAAAATTTACATATGCAATTTTTTCAAAACAAAAGTGTTATAATTTCTTTTGAGTAAGTATGTTAGAATATAGAATAGAGGGTTATTGCACGAAAAAATAAAGTCTGCAGTAATTAGTATAAAACATTATACAGTATATCACAGGCATTGTTCCATTTATTTAAAAATTGGTTATACCTTTGTATTGATCTAATGCTAACCGCAGTGCATCTATTTTTAATGTTCTATTAATAAACTGTGTATCGTCATGCATTTTTTTTTCCAAAAGTTCTAGTAAATAATTTAGCTTTTCATGAATTAATGATTTACGAGTGTTTCTGATCATGATGCTAGAATGGAACGAAAATGGAAATTGAGGTAACAGATTGACTCAATTACCACAGAAATTTTCTATGTGATCACTAATTAATATTCCATTTTTGGTGAGTTAAATTGGATTTGTCATATTAACGAAAATTCCTCTTAAAGATCTTAGACTTTCTGCGAATTATATAAAAAGGTAAGGCCTAGTTAGTGAAGCTTTTTATCCGCCTTGTATAAGTAAAACAAAAAATCAAGCGAAATATTCAAACTATCAAACTTACCAATATTTACATCGTTAATATCTTTGATCAAACAAACTTCTATATTCCGCAAAACAATAATAAAGTATATTGATTTTATTGCTCGGCTAGCTTCTTGAGATATGTCATCACGATGTTAATTAATTTTCCTACCTCTATAGATGATCCAAAATAAAGCAGACATAATACTCTTTTTACTATATATCGGCATTTTGATCTTTGCCGAGAAAATCACAGACTATCATCACGCGTATAATAGATGCAGTGAAATTACTCACATGAATCTCGTCACATGCAACTTCATAGCAAAGGTCTGGCGTAGTATATTAGGAATCATAAGCATCTTCACTTGCTGAATTCTACGCAATATCGTACGTGAGATAAAAAAATCGAAATACCTTTATTATAATGCGTTAAGCAATAAATTTCAGGCAGAATGGAATGTTGCGAAAATTAATAGTAATGGTAAGTGTATATTACATTGCCTTATTTTTTATCTCAATTACTAATCCCAGATTTATGCTGTAAGTTCGAAATTACCTAATCTCAGAGAAGTTTTCTTACAGGGAATATTGTCTGTGTGAGTGAGGGTGATATAGATATGTGAAAATTTGTATAAGATAATTTATTTCAGAAATCTAGTGTAGAAAAAAAGTATTGGTGCAATAGTGATAGGAAAAAAACAGTTAGTATAGAAATTTACAATAGAGCAAAGAAATAATGTGATGCTGGACTCGCATTAAATGGCCTAGGATCTGTGTACTCCCTCCCTCTTTGATAGCATCATACATTTCACTCGCTTCTCCAGTATTTTCAGATTCGTATTTAAAAAATCATTAATAAATTTTTTTTCTTTGCAAAAAACCGTTACCATTGGTAATGATTTACCCCAGTAATACCAACAAAATTTTCATTCCTTTTTCTTGCTATTCTGGTAGTGCATGTCAGAATTGCACTCGCTTTTTGAAACTTTTAATAAGAAAGTTATAATAATTTTTGTAAAAACGTTTAAAAATAGTGTTTTTCTTCTTTTATTACTCATTATTTTCAAGTGTTTAATAAAATTTTTTCCATTTTTGAGATATTTAAAATGCTGATTCAAAAATTTTAAAAAATATAGAAAAGAAACATAAAAAAAAATATATAACGATAAATTTGAGCATTGCGTCATGTTTAAAAAATAGTTTTTATTTTGTGATGGGTTGATTATCGCCTGATATTTCGGTTTAAACATGGGGTAATTTTTTTTACTTATATGGCTTCAGTTCGGTCTTATGACTATCATGTTGTGTAACCATAAGTTGGCCCCCCGTTTATTTATCTATCCTCTAGGTGTTACTGGGGAAGATATTAGTAACGATCAGAATCACGTGACTTTAAATAAAAATGAGTGGTGACAATCTCGTGGTAGCGATCATAAATCTAGAAATTAATCTTTTTTCTTTTATTTTTATTCAACCCTAACAATAAATCAATAAAATAATATACTCATGTCAGTTCACGAATATTTCAACCGAAACCAAGAAAGCTGGAGCATTTCCGACTTTTTGAGCGAGTGCAAACTAGAACCGTTTGACCGAAAGACAGACTGTTATATAAAATCTCTTAAACTCATCGCTGAATTTGATCATGGTAACAGGCAAGAATGCGCCAAGGTGCTTCTTGATAGGTGGTATAAAGAGGCAAGTAAAGAATCTTTTTTTTGCTGAAAGATAGTTTGTGGCGTGTCAGGAGGCCTTCTCGGTCGCCTGACATTCAAGGCTTTTCGCTGAGCCTGCATTGGACTCACTGGGGCACAGGAGGCCTTCTCGGTCGCTATGATGTTCGGTGGGATGGAAATCAATGATAAATTGAGTCAGTCAGTCAAAGAACACAATTACTAATTCCTTCCGTACCTTACATACTTAGGATGACCGTAAAAAAGCCAAAAATTGGAACGATAAGCGACGTGATCAGATTCACATCAACCAGCCAATTAGCGGGGATGGAAATATATTATGTATTAATGGTAATATCAATGGCGGAACCCTCACTGGATATTCATCAAAACGAGACCAAGAGGTAATTATTTTAGCTGTAAGTTGTGAGTTGGAGATTGTCCGATATAAACTAACTCTTCCTTTTATACTTAGTCCGATGATGATTTCCAACCTCCGAAAGCGCCCTCAACGAAGAGAAAAAAACAATTATCTCTACCAAAAAAGGTTAGGATATTGATAAAACCTAAATTTTATGCAAGCGTTTTTTAATGACTACTTTTAATATTTACAGAGCAAAGAATCGGTCAAGTTGACCGGTTCAAAGAAGGTGTGTATAGAATGCAACCCTATGATGAGGTGCGAATTCTCTAAAAATTTTCTTGTATGAACAGGCCAAAACCACCGGCAGGAAAGAAAACGTGGATGACAATATTGATAATTCATTCATCAGTGATTCATCATCAAGTTCAATTAAAACCGCACGAAGTTCCTTCATGTCTGCTTCCCTCGATAACAAACAAGATCTTGATAGCATATCATCTGGCTCAGAAGGGAGGGAGACCAAATCCGTTGATGTAGTTCAAGTTGAAGAGGAAATTCGGGAACTTACTCAGGTATTTTATTATTTGTAATTTTTGTAATTTTATTGCTTTTTATAAATAATAACTATATTCTCTTCTATTTATTTTTCTAGGACGAAATAAGCATCCGTAATAAACTACTCACCATTTTGTCTATACAACAAGAGAAGGATATAAAGTCTGGAAAAGATTTTTTATCATCATCATCTCTTAATAATATTATCGATTTATCTAACAATGAGGTGCAAACAGAAGTTATTAAATCGTTAAATACGAATCAAATTGACTGGATTAACAAATTTCTCAGTAAAAAAGTCTGGAATCAAACACGTGAATTTCAGCAA
Source organism: Funneliformis mosseae (assembly GCA_910592005.1). Lineage (NCBI taxonomy): Eukaryota > Fungi > Glomeromycota > Glomeromycetes > Glomerales > Glomeraceae > Funneliformis > Funneliformis mosseae. The sequence continues at coordinate 14,165 of CAJVPP010001098.1, read as the reverse complement.
TATATAAGTCAATTCAATGAAGGTGTGTGCGACAGAGTACACATTCCTGTTCTTGTTCGGGAGTCCTTTGTTCCGAAAGGATCGTTTAATTCTTACATTCATGAGGCTCACGACATCGCTCAACAAATTTTGACTCATTTGTAGGTATTTATTTAGAATATTTGAATAATCCATCAACAAATAACTTGACTAATTCTTTTTAAATAGTTCTGTACGCCTTGAAGCGCCAAGAAGGGTAGAGTCCGAAAGTCTCGACTATGAAAGGACATACTCGATCGATACAGTAATATATATTATCAACAGACTGTTTCGTATGCACCAGGATGTTGTTGATCTTGTGTGGTAATATCAATTGTTAAATTCAAAATTTTTGAGCTACTAGCTTATTTATTCTCTATTAATTTATTTAGGATAGAGTTAACCACCCCCGATACGAAAAAACATAAAATCGACGGACTAACTAAGATTATCAACACAACTCAAAAGAATCAAACAATAATATTAGTCGAGTTCTCATTTGGCAGGCGGGCACCTCAATCGAAAGAAGACAACGATCAGATTAAGTTATACAGGAACTCTATGAGAACTCTGAACAAATTATTGCAAAGCATGCCTAAAGACATTGCAAGAGTTTATTTGATACAATCTGCCAGTAAGTATCTTAATTACACATATTGATTTGATGTTGAGTAATAAAGGCCTAATAATTTATGGATATCTGATTATTTATAGATGGTTTGACTAAAATCAAGTACCTAGTTCGTCCATTGCCATCGATCTACATCCTTCAATTGTTTACGTGTATTAAAATACCCGTATCTTTCGATGACTTCGAAGAATTTGCAAAAAAAATTGTTGATTTGATGGAATGGCAGGTATGAGTTGGAAATGTCCAAATGTTCACAATATGATCTTATCAAATACTAACATTAACTGATTTTGGTATTGTAGGTTGATGTGTTATCAACAGTTAGAAAAATGAATAAAGTCACGATTGGAAATACACATAACCATATAACCTCAGTGCAAGATACACCGGAAAAGAAAAAGGAAGCGGAAAAAAATCAACCTTCATCTCCAAAATCCCCGTGTCCTGGTGGATCAATTTCGGAATTACCATCACTGATTTAGAAAATAAGAAACTAGATCCTTTTTTTATGCTAATGCTTATATTTTTTTCTTCGTATAATATTCTAAGCAAAACAATCAATTAATTTTTCTGCATGCAATATGTGTTTTTATTCATAATAATACGCTGAAAATAGTCATGACAGCCAAAAAATATAATTGTGTACGCTATTAACTATTTTCGCTAATTAATGTAAATGTAATATATCAAATTTACAAAATTATTTTCTTGTAAAGTGATTAATATTACCATGCATTGTATTAACTAAACCATACAGTATTTTTGATCGATAAAAGTGATCGGCATTCTTTTTCGGAACACGCACGTGAATGTTTGTTTATATAACATGAGCATATATGCTATTCATCCAACTTTAAGGGCGTGTCCCATCATAATCTAATTGCGAGAGGATCGTTGGATGCTTTAGTAAAACCAAAGACCACGAAATTTCTATCTCGCAAATGATCTTGGATGCTTTTCTTTGGATCATCTGTATATTGACGCACATGTCTTCTCGAAATCCACTCCTAGTGGAATCGTAAAACAAGATTTCACGACTACGAGCTGAATCATTTATATTCTGTATTAATAAAGCGACTCTGGTTGATTCACATGTACACATTTTCGTGTGAGTGGATGTGCATCGGAAAAATACTTATATTCCCGTTTTTTGATTGATTTTTTTTCTTGATGAACTATTCATGGTCAGATAACATATTAATTCATAAGTGAAATTTTTCTTGGCAGAAACCGTTACCATTGGTAACGATCAAAGTCTTGGCATTTTTTTTGCATTTTTTTTCTCTGGCTTTGAACATATGTGCGAAAAGGCAAGATAGCATCAATGTGGATGTAAACATGGGTAGGCTATGATAGGAAAACTTTTTCATTATCGACTATAACGGCTTTGTCTAAGGATGACATTAAATACGTAATTGCTAAAGTGCTTCAGGATAGTGTATTACGTTACACATTACTGCGCCTGTGACTTGCACGTCCGGCAATATCTATTATAGTGTTCTGAAAACATATATTAATAAAGTTTAGCCTGTTCGGCCATTTATTTTTTGATTGATACTGACTACTATATAATTAATGGACACGCATGTCCAGATTTTTTGATCGATAGTGACACCACATAATTAGTGGACATGCATGTCCAGATTTTTTTGATCGATACATGCCTGTCTAAAATTTTCTTATAAGCGCCTCCCTTGTACCTTTGATACTGCGGGGGTGACCTACATTAATAGTATAACCCCCTCACTTGATATTAAATATGAGGAATTAAACTGCCCCTCGCCGATCATCTCTTGATTTATCGAAACTCGCCAGCTTCTGGAACACTCCTAGAACTATCGAGGAACTGGCAGGAAGATCATAATATGTGATACAAATTTTAGCCGACGGAGCTCTAATTTAGCCGAATCAAAAAATTATGAATCTGTCTTCTGATTAGCCGATCATCTCGTGATTCGTGTTGGGAGAAGATTACCTGGAATCTAGGGTGATACTTGTGGTACTTGTGATACGATATACAGTACGTCATAATACCTATTAATCACGAGATCCGCAAACTGATTTATATGTTAAAATTAGCATAGCCGAGAGATATGACCCTATATAAATGGTATACTTGCAATCGAATAAAAAAAATGAATTTGGGTTAAACAGTATGTAGTCTTACTAAATCGGCTACAAATCAATAAAATCGCTATAAATTTGAATCATGATATTATCTAGTATAGGTTGATAAATAATCGATATAACACACTGAAATTGCTATAATTCGCTAAAACGTTATAAATCACTAAGATCAGTTATAAACTATAAAAATGGTTAAAACTAGCTATTCTGGTTTAAATCCTATAATAGTGCAGGTGCTAAACAATCTGCAATATAGGTATAGTGGTGAAACACCAGAAATGTGGTGTTCTCGTGTTCGTTATCCATTTAAGAAACTTCTTGAATATAACCCAAAATACTTTTTGAAGAATGGATTTGTCCAGATGATTGAAAGAATATATATAGATGGAGAATTCAAAGCTGGAAGGCGTTCATTTTATATTTATTGTACTGTATGCGACTCCTTAGTAATTATCTGTGAAAATACCATTGAATGAAGCAATAATCATCTGAAGAAATATATTACTAAAACTGCTAAAATGCATTCTAATCCTATACAAAAGAATATGAAAAAAGGAGGAAAAAGAGTGTATTATCGCTCAGTTCTGATAAAGTTAATGAGATTTATCTAGCATATTCAGTTATGTACAGTAAAGGTTTGGTTTATTATAGTTATAATTATTCAGATGAAGGTAGGAAAAAAATTGTAAATCGTTTAATCGATAGTGCAAAAGTTGTCCAATAGGCTTGGAGACTTTTCAAGTTGAGACCTGAAACTTGGGCAAAACGAGTTTGGAATATGGTAAGAAATGATGGTACTTCTGATGAGAAGAAGTTTCTAAGTATAACTCCTCGCAAAATAAGAGTTCCTGATGATCGGTATATATACTATAATCAGGTAGGATAATTATGAAGATAGAATTCAAGCTAAAGACGTACCTGAATATGATCAGCATATTCCTGCATTATATGATCATTATGATCTACAAAGCTGGGCAGAAAAGAAGAGAGATCAGTTATGGAAACGATTAAATAATGTAGTATATATAGTTGCTTTTATAGAATTACATCTGTAAGGCTATAGAATCGTTGAATATTGTGGTTAATCTTATATGTTAAAGTGGTTATCAAATCCTGAATATTACCATATTAATAAATACTATAATAATAGCAATGTAAATTTCGTTAAAAGTTCAGAATATGCACGATATAAGATATGCAAATTACATGGCAGAACGGATCTATGCAATTCGCTAGAAATTAACTATTATAAATCTGAATATCTCACCATTGAGGGGAAACTTAATAGTATAGATTTCTTAGATTCAAAAAATAATTGTGAGTATGTGCAACGAGTTTTTCGAGCTATAGATTCTTTACCAAAATAGTATATTACATATTTATTATAATAATACAATAAATTGATCCTTTCATTTTTTGTATAGATCGCCTACTGAATGTACCACCTGTGAAAGAGAAATAAAACACGTGATTTTGACCGAAGCTGATCGACTTGGGCTATCAAGAGAGGGAAAATGTATTATGTTAGCTCTATATTTACCTACGCTTTACCAATGGCATGTAAGGCCAGTCTGATGTGACAAAAATAAACATATTCCTAATTCTCGTTAAAGCTTGTAAAGTACATATATGATGTAATGATAATACACTACCAATCATCTGTGTGAGTGCGACTATCTGCTTGTGCAATAAATTAATTTTCACACATAAGAAATCGATTCCCAAAAAATATTTTGAATTTTTTCCCTATCTATCTGAATAGCATTTATTTATGAATTTATTTTTTCCAATGCTAGAGTCTATTTCTACTAGATTTCGATCAGAGTGTATTTGTATAATACTACTAGACCTTCATTACTGAGTGGTCGAGCAAGTGAAATAAAAAAGAAGGTATATGCATCATCCCCAATGCCTTTCTAAATGTTAAGATCTTCAATGCACATTCTGCATGCCCTTATTCTCTAACACGGGCGTAAAGTGCCTTGCATATTTCTCCTATTTTTTTTCCAAACATGAATGCGAGTTAGAGAGAACATGAATGAAAAAGTCATCAGAGATTTAAAAAGGCAGGTGTATTATTGAATTCGAATTATTTGTCACTATTATTTGTTCAGCGAAATTCTAACACCATATTTTTTCGTCATTATGTCTTCTTTCACATTATATGAAAATATTTATAATTTTTTACTTAATTCACCCTCAGATCATATTACCGCATTTTCTGTTATTTTTCAACTAATAGAAAATGATACGTGGTATTCAAAAGATAAGTTAAGAGAAATAATTCATCAGACAATTATAATAGTGAAAAAGAATTACGATCAGACTTTGGAAAAATATCTGAAACTCGTTAATATTTCCTTAAAGGTTAGTGATTATTACTATTATTTATCAGATTTATAATCTCAGATGATGATTGCATAGAATGATATTTTTATAACCAGATTAAGTGAGTACCCATAGCCATGTGGGTACAGGTTTAATCGTACACATTAATTCCTTAGACATACAGGATGAATCTTAGTTATGGTTTATGAAGAAAAAAAATATAGCATTCATGTACATTGTCAATTATATGCAGGCCACATATAGTTGGTAATTTACTTGGAATATGTTGATGGATGTGCGCACATGATTCTAATATTAAAAGATTAACTATATTAGTACTAATATAAGGCTTCTGCACTAGTTTGATGATGCATATAAAACTGTAAGTAGTCTTCAGAGTATCAAAGAATCAAAACAGGAAGAACCGCTTACTAAGAATGAAATCGAAACGAACTTGCGTGTGTTGAAAACCAATCTTAAAAATAGCAAGGCTCCATATGCCCATCACTTCCGTAAATATTTAAAGAAGAAAAGTGCTTCAGACTTATCATGACGCATTCCACTTGCTAGTCAAGTGATTTATACAGATTCGAAAATGGTGAGAACTTTAGAAGTAGATGCATATAAATTTTTTATGGTAAGTGATTTAGTAAATAGTATTTTGTATTGTTATAGTCCACTTTTGGCAAAGAGTATCATATTAATATTGTGATCCTATAGGATCTGGTGGAATGTATGAAAGTAACTGCTTCAGACCTTGTCAAAAATAATTGTGATTCCTTCGTTTTGAATTTCATAGACAGTATTACAGATGTCCTAAATAATAGACTTTTACATGATAAAAGTTGGAAAGAATCTAACGAAAAACTAGCAAAAGTTACATTAGGTATACTCGATATCTTGTGAGTATTTCAGTAATAAGAGTCTTAATAATCATATTTATCATTCTTAAAATTTCTGTTTAAAATTACGTTTAACATTATTTTTTATAAAAGAGATATTTGAAAAAATCCCACCTTTGGCCCAAAGCTGGTTAAGTCACAAAGTGAAAGGATATATATGACCGATGTAATAGTTCTGATGATTCGAGCATCATTAAAAGATCTTTCAATTAGAAAATCTGGTTATATTTTCACAGCTGAACGTTAAAGTATAGCCAGTAAAGATCAAAGAGGAGTTGGAAAATGACCAGATATTATGTTCATCGCTAGTTGTAATAATAGGTCATATGAATTAATTTATGGTGAAAGTTCCCATATCATTTGTGACGAACAAAAAAAGGAAAATGATAGAGTAAAAACTTAGAGAGAGATGAATGATGGAATGTATTAAGCTCACAAAGGATGCAAACTGGACAAAGATGATTTTGGTATTATTGGGATCCAAATCTTCAGAACTGAGATGCATTTAAATATCCTCATTCGAGGTATAGATGAGATACACCATTTCTATAATTTATGTACAGTTAAAATTCTGATATAGCCAACAGATGGGAATACGGTGTTTGAATTTGTTGAAACTTTATTGACAATTCAGGTATGTAGAACGCAATTCTTATATATCACTTGCTTCTCCTTTGGTCATAGACCTGCAGGAGATAATATATCCCCTCCTTTGATCAAAGATCTTTAGAAAAAAAGCTTTCCAATTATTTTATATATCAACTCTAAAAAATATTCCACTAAACATATACTTATAATTATAGAATATCTTACACGTTAATATATTTCTTCTGTATTATGCGTTTCTAACTAGTTCAAGTAGTAATACAGAAAATAGTTCCACAGTTTCTTCTCTACCAAGATCATCATCACCACCAAAAATGAAAAAAAGAAAGTCTATAAAATTCGAAAAAAAATAATCTAATTGTTATTTGTATCAATAAAGTGACTCTTGCAGTTGATTTTGCAAATATATATTCATATTTTTTGCTGATCATTTTCTGAGAAAACGGTTTTGTGTATGGTATATATCGGATAATAAAATTTTCTTGGTAATTTTCAGCGATCTTAGGTCGCTCAAAATCACATGATTTTTTTGCTGACAAACGGTCGTGATGTCATGTGAAATCCTTAATCAGAGCTAATATTTCCCTTTTTTCTTCATATAGCTTAGAAAAAAAATATTCTATCATTTGATTGTGAAATAATTTTATTGTCTTTATTTAGTTCAACTCCTAAAAAGTATCTTTGAGGGGGGCTGAGAGTATTGAACTTAAGGCTAGAATTACGAAATTGGAAGATAATTAAACACAGAATGAATTGATAAAAAATTTAATGTCTGTATCGCAAAATGCGTGATCCTGTATTAATGCTGGCAAAAGTGATCGGCATTAGAACTTATAACACATATGTGATTTGATCGAAGTTATATTACTAGCAGATCTCTCGTGATATTGATGCGTAAATTTATTCACACTAATTGCCCAAATGCAGAGATGCCCAGAATTCTTAGAATTTTTATTTTCTGTATAAAGTGACTAATAATATACTGACACCATCTTTTCACATATATTACTCGAAGCAACTTAACCAACTTCCTCAATCCATCAAAATAAATATATAGTGATGCCTTATGTCTTAAAAATATCCATTATCGCTAGAATAGGCAAGTAGTATTCACTCTGAAGTGGAAGATTTGTTAAATAAAGCAGTTGAAAATTATATTAAGAAAAAGGAACATCAGAAGATGAAGCCTATTACTAGCAACTGTGAAACTTCGTTAATGTAAGAAAATGAGGAGTTATGTATATCAAAACAAGTATTGGAAAGAAAGATTGAAGAGCTTCTCAATTTACAAGAGCAGTATAAATCTCATGAGGTAGCTATGACTAGATCTATGGAAGAGAGTGGTGAGAAAGTTACCCAATTATCAAATTCAGTATCCCTTTTAAAAAGTATAATTCCTGATACGAAAAAAGCTATTACATCAGCTAAAAAGTCTATTGACATACTAGAGAACAAATGCTGATATCTGGAGAATATTATTTCCGCTAAAGATAAAAAATTATCGCTCTGGTTGATCAGATCTCTTTCTACACAAAATATAGTGATATAACTATAGAACTGGAAATAAATTCCAGTACTTATGAAAGGAAATTATAGGCGAAAAGACGTAATGAATCTGAATATGATCTAGAAGCCTAGAAAAAATATACATTTCGTCTCACTTCATCAATTCCTTTGAGGGAGCGCTAAGCTGAAAGAATTTCTACTCACTAGCTTGAACATTTTTTTCAAAAATTTTATCTCATTCAGCTCGTATCCTGTGAGGATGGTTTGGAGACACTGTTAAATCAAAGACAATAAAATTGCGATCAGACAAATAATTAACGATATTTTCATATATGCTACGCTAATCATAAGCATATAAGTGGAGAATTCTGCTTAATTCTTCTGAAATGGATCCATTAAAAAGTACAACATAATTTAAGTTTTTTCTTATCAATTTCAGACAGTCAAAAAAGCTCTATGTGATATACATGCTACTAATATTTTTGTGATGTCCTTTAGTAAAATAAGGAACGATTTTCTCCTGAACTTTCTTTGAATCAGCACATACATTTTCGAATATAACCACTGTACCTCTTTCTGGGGAGAATAAATCCAGCTTTGGAATTTTATCAGATTTTATTGCTCAAAATACGATATCTTCATGATATAGTTTTGGGCTATTTGCAATAATTTAGTATGCTGATCGGAGATACTGATATTTCAGTTCCTTAAGGTGGTAGCTGATAAGTACTAAATCATCATTCAAAATATATCTGGTCTCCCCTTTTTTTCCATTAAACATTCGATATAGCTTGTTTCCTAATAATAGATTCACGACTTTATTAGTTTTTTCTGAGTTGGTCCATCCTGAAATCAGAAGGGTGAAAGGCCATTAGGAACACTGGAATTGCTGTTATATTTTTTTGCATCTTTAATCTCATCTATATGCAAAAGGAATCTCTCGACTGGCTCAAGCTTTTTGACTTTTATATCAGCTAGACTAAGTATTATTAATAATATATCCTCTTTTTCACATAAATTGTTTTTTCTCATATTCGCCACTCGGCTGAAAAAAGATCCACGTGATTTTGAGGGTATCTCAGCTGAAATTTGCCAAGAAAAGGGCTATCTTTCGCAGATTGACAAATCAAGAGAGGAATAAATTCAAAAAAAGTTTAGCATAGATCTTTGATCAAGAGAAGAGGAATCCTTTCTCAATTAGCGTATGCTTAATGTAAGGGAAAAGGTCACATGTATATGGCACTTCGATAAGACATATACCTTGTTTCTTGCAGATATCCCACTTCTTCTGATCATGTATTCTCTGTTCCTCCAAATTTATATCCCCTCTCCTATGGAACATTGAATTAAGAGTATAATGTTACCGACTATGAAATTCGAATGCTAGTTGAAGTTCCTCATTATACCTATCAAATTGCATTCCATTCAAAAATGATGGTTTACAGGATATGAATTTTTTGTCTAGCAGATCCTCAAAAATGTAATGTACATTTCTTTTGGTAGTGTGGTGACATAGAGGACACCATTCGAATTTTTTCATGATATATTTTAGTGGATACTCCTACTGATGCGCATCATTTTCACAGGACCAAAGATAAACATTATGACCATTTATTTCTCCAGTTTTTCCTAGATATTGCCCACTATGTCTTCGAGCATAACCAATGGCTTGGTTTAACTCACTAGGAGAAGCATGAATGAAATTTACAAATAATATACTTTGAGATGGATACCCAACTTTTTCTGGATCAACTATTAACATGAGTTCTTCTTACACAAACCTGCGAAATGGTATAAATTTATCACCTTCGAGATAATATAATACTGGCTCATTCTTTATGACTACAATTTTCCAGATTTTATGAAGACTTGAACTGTATGTAGAATTAGTAGCTCTTTTCTGATTTTTCATATCCCTTCCCATTCTGCAATAGCAAGAAGATATTGAACAGTATCACCTTCCTTTAACGTTATTTTATCTTTTCTAACTGAACGCTTATATTTTGTGAATGGTCTCGATTCTACTTTTTTTAACATGATAGCTTTTATAAGTGCAAAACCCCATTTCTTAGTCCCTGGTTCTCGAATGAGACGTGTAAGATAATTATTTAGATAATCAATAACCATAGGCAAATGCCTAACCTATACTTTTATTAATTTCAAATTGGGATATAGATTCAATAGCATCTTGGATCTTATAGAGTATTTTTATGAGTGTCTTGTTAAAACGTTCTGCAAAAGTTACTCCTCAATGAGAATATGCATCAATCAATCGAATAGTAACATTATGCTCCTTCATCAATCGAGAAGTCTTCCCTATAAATTCATGACCCTCATCATATTGTAGAAGCTCTGACCATACAAGAGGATTATTAGGATCATCATATTTTTTTCTGAATGCTCTAGCAACTTCTGAACTCTTCTTCAATGTGAGTGGAATTGAAGTCTTATATCAGAAAGTGCAGTCTATTATATTAAGCACTGCTATATATTTTTTACGCTTATAATGATCATATGTAAGGAATAGCAAATCACATTGGTGTACGCAATTTGAGCAGGTTATTCGGCTATAGCTACATCTAGGAATATTCTTCAGGGGAGTTTTATGTATTTGGTATATATGTTACCATTCTAAAAAATCATGACATTCTTTTAGACGAAAATGATGCCCTTCTTTTTTACATGCATCTCTTAAGGATTTAGGATTAGAATAATACCCAGTTGGGCGATAATATATCTCTTGTAAAATAAGATTCCGTTTTATATTACGAGCCTTATTAGAGTCTATCAAAATTTGCGGTTGGCTCATTCTCAGATCATGATTATATGATGTTCTATAAATTAGATTAAAAATATAATGCCTACCATTTCATGCGATCTAGCATACTTAGAGCTTTTAAATACGAACTAGAAGCTTCGTAGTGAACTTCAAGATGAAATATCTATTAATAAAAGTAACAAGAAAAAAATTCACACCCTTGTGAAGGAGCTTGAGAAATGTTATCGAACTATCTTATTTCAGGATAGTACTATCATAACCCATGAAAAAGAGATAAAAGACCTCAAGTTAGAGATCACGTTTCTCAAGAAGCGCCTGCGTGAAGCTCTACAATATGTAGGGGAAAAGAGAAGCATATATTATCTGAGAAGGAGCGCTTACATGAGTTAGAAGATAAAGTTGAAAAGCTTAAAATTCGTATTCATGAAATAATTGGAAGAAGCTGAGAAAAAGTTTCGAACAATAGAGAAAGAATGGAGAATAGTGGTAATATGGATAATGCTCTCCAATCAATTTTAGATGGGCAGTTACACATTTCAAGTTGCGTAGCAAAAATTCGATTACATTTGGATGAAAGAAATATTAATCTCCCAGATGATATAGTTACGCAATTTGATGAAATTAATACAAGCTTAACTAATACTATTAGATATGTTGAAACAACTCAACGATATTGGGAGAATTGAGGTAAACGACTTGCAAAATAAACTGTGCGAACTAGAAATGCAAACAATAAGAAGTAGAGGCGCTGCGTAATGTTCGCATGTTAACTCAGGCTTTACAGGATGAAAGACATGCACGTCAGCATAGAGATACTGAAATTGATGATCTCAGAAGGCGTAAAGATGCTAAAATCAATGATCTTAGGAGGTGCAAAGATGCTGAAATCAATAACCTCAGAAGAACCGCACATCGGTGAACTGCGAGGTATAATAATGATACAGAACGCTAGAGAAGAAGGCATGGTTGTGCTGTTCGTCAAGCTCAGAATTAGAAAGTCTGATATAGGAATAAAACTTTGAGACATCAAAAATGGCATGGCGTATTCCAAAGATTGAAAGGGGTGATTATTGATAATAATACTAGAAAGCAGGCCTGTATTAATACATTAATACATGAGAAATTCGCTCTCCAGCTAATAAATAGAAATTCCTGACAAATTATTTTAGCATTACAAAACAATCCTCCTAATTTACAACAATCAGAAATGGTAGGATATGAACCTCCAATATTTTATGGACATCCTGGAGAAGATCCAAAAGATTGGCTTAGAGACATGCAAAGATATATAATAGCTAGTTGAATAAATGTTACGCCTGATGCAGGTCAGGCCGTCAGAAGAGAAGAGGCATTTGAATTAGTAGTATCATGCCTTGCAAGTGATGCATTGAATTTTTATTTAACTCGTATCAAAGGTAAAATTGGAGATGTAATAATCTCTCAGATAATTTAGAGTACTTACTTTAACTGCAGTTCGAGCAATAGGTGCTGGAAATGGTAGTAATCAGGTTAGTGGTTTGAATACTGCTGGAGAATTCCAAGATAAGGCGGCCACTGAAATTAGTAGAATTGGAGTAGGAATTGCAACTGGTGTTGATATTATTCTGAATAGAACATGGGATGAAGACTGGTCAATAGCTGGTGATGAACCTGTAGATAATGCACTAGTAACACTTAATGCTAGAGATGATCTTCCTGCTGTTACTATTGCTTCTAATATTAAGCTTGATCAACTTTTACACCTGTTTAGAACTGCTTATACAACAGTTGAACACTTAAAACAAACGGCAGTTTTTGGTCAACTCATACAAGGTGATATGTCAGTTGAGCAATTCTCCACTAGAATTAAAAAGATTGGTAAATTAGCTGAAATGACTCCTAAATAGCAAAAAGAGCAATTTATTCGTGGTCTGTCTCTGATGAATCAATATAATCTTCGAATAATGGCCAAATTTTATGATATTCAGGATAATATTACACAAGCTCTAGCTAAAGCAGAAAAATTTATATTATCTCAAAAGAGCGCGCTGTCATCTTTTCCAATTTTTCCGACGGCCAATCTATATGTAGATACTAACAGATCAGGGATGAGTAAAAATGAAATTAAGAGCTTAGTAAAAAACACAATAGCATCATTAGAACCTCAACAGCCCCAACAAGTAGCTTCATCGCAATTCCAATCACAACCTGCAGGAATATATAAAAATTTACGAGATGAGAATATAGGCAGATTTTTATTATGGATTATAGGAGAGACTCCAGAATTTGTTCTTATTCCTAATCCTACTTTGCCACCAAAGCCAAAGAAAAAAGTTGAAGTTGATTCTGACGATGAACTTGTTGAGCTCACAAAAAAGCAGTTAAAGCTATATGTAGCTAAAGTGATTAAAAAAGCTGTGAAGACGCAATAGCAGTGTTCTAACTGTAACTGAACTGGACATAATTCTCGCAAATGCATTCAGAAGAAGAAAAAGAAGAACAATTTTAAGAAAGCTAAAGTTAATATCGCTACTTTAGTTTCAGCTTCAGATTTAGCTTCCTCTTTTGATGCCTCATCTAGTAATAGTTCTGATTCTGATTCAAGTTCTTCTGATTTTTCTGATTCTGAAGGTGAGCTTAATGTTAATATGGCTAAGATAAAAAAAAAATAAAGCAGAAGTCTAACCCCAAGAAATCATTCTCAAAGAAGCAGTTTAAGAAAAAATCTAAGTCACATAAATCTGTTAAGCAAACTGATAAGACAGATATTTAGAAATCCATAGTTAACTCTGATAAGACTAAACAAAGTAAGTAAAGTAAATAAAGCACTTTAGAGGATACAATTCGCAAGATTATTCAAAGTGAACTTAAATTAATTTTTCCTGCACTTATTACCTAAGATTCTAAAGCTAATGTGTTAAAACAAGTACTTCCTATTCAGGAACAAAGTGATGAGATTCCAATTACCAAAGATATATTGCCGGATCTAGAGGAAGATGAATATTTGAATGATCTAATAGAGATTGATTTTGTTCAGAAAAAGGAGCTGAAAACAAGTGTTGCAACTGTAGAGTGTAAAATCAAGTGTTTAAAGATCCCTGCTATGATTCTTGATTCTGGAGCTGAACCCCTTATTATAACAGAAAATATCATTGAACGCGTGAGGGCTAAAATTAATAAATCTGAAACACGCAATCTCAGTATGATGGCTATCACCTATAAACCTCACAAAAATCATATGACTTTAAAAATTTATAAATTAAAAATAAAACAATGATTTGAAAAATTT
>CAJVPP010001097.1:0-22871 GCA_910592005.1 Funneliformis mosseae | reverse complement strand
GAAAAAATTAAGTTATTTATATAAATATTTTGATATATGTTAGAATTAAATAATACATTAAATTTTCTAAATATTTAATATTATTTTAGTAAAAAAATATTAAATTATAAGAAAATTTTAGTTTAATCTAAAAGTTCAGTTTATTAAAATGATAAAATATTGTTTTAAATAAATAATAAGAAAATCATTTAATATGAAATATTAAATTATGTTTTAAATAAATAATAATAGAATTATTTATTTAGAATGATTAAAATTAAAATTATTATTTCAAAAAAATGATAAAAAAATCATTCGATTAGAACAATTGTTTTATTTTAATTTAACAAAAACTAAAAATTGTTTAATTAAAATAATTAAATTATTATTCCTATACAAATAATAAGAAAATTATTCAATTAAAATAATTAATTATCATTCTTAAATAAACGATAAAAAAATTATTTAATTAGAATGATAAATATCATTTTAAATGAACAATACAAGAATTATTTTATTAGAATGTTTAAATTATTAGTTAAATTTTAATTTAATTAAGGTTAACTTATTTATTATTTTAGTGATAATTAAAAAATATATTTTATATAACTTTTTTACTAAACTAATAAATTATAAATTAAATTTTGATCAAATAATTATTAATCAATATACTTATTAAATTTTTCAATTATTTAGATATATACTAATTTTATAAATATTTTAAATTTATAATAATCAATTAAGAGAATTAATATATATAAAATATTATAATTACACTTATTAAAATTTGATAATATAGTAATTATTAAACCTTTAAGAATTTTCAATTAAGAATTTGATGTCAAACTCTTATTAAAAAGTAACAGAATTAAATAAATATATTATTAACTTTAACTCTATTTACTTTTATATAATTTTGATAAAATAATTTTAAAGATTTTTGATTATTAATGCATTTGTAAATTTTAAATAAGTTTTATATATTTGAAATATTATTTGATTATTTTTTCAGTTAATTTGATAACTAATTTATTTTTTACTTTATTCAAATTATAAGTATTATATAAATTAGAACTATTCTATTTGAAAAAAAATTAATATATTGAAAGAAAATCTAATAAATTTTTATTATTTGATATATTTTTAAAAAATAATAAAGTAATTTTTTAAATTATATTTAGTAAATCCTTAAAAAAAATTTATTATTAAACTTTTTTTTACTTTAAAATATATGTTATATTAACCTTTCTTTATTTTATATTTAATAACTGATTTAATGAAATTTTAATAGTATTAAATTAGAATATATTATTATTAGTTTTATAATTATTATAATCATCTGATTTATAATCAGATTTATTATCATTATAACTAGTTAAGTTACTTAAATATTTATTAATATTAATATTATTATAGTGAATGAAAGAAATTATATTAATATAAGTTTGATCAAAAATAATTATGTATTTATTGTATATATCAATTAGTAACAATTTATATATCTTAATATATTTTTGAAATTTTTAAATTATTTTTTTAATAAGTATTATATATATGTATATTATTTAAAAAAGAGATAAGTATTAAACCTTTTATCTCTTAAATTATCTAGTAAGCATATTTGTTTACAAATTTAAAAAAAAGTGTTAATATCTTAATAAAATATTAAATATTAATTTTGGTCATGTAGTATTATATAAATATATATTTTAATATATATTTTATCAATTTTATTAAAAAAAATTTTAAGTTTATTAAGAAGTTTTTAAATAATTTAATTTTAAATTAAATTTTAAAAAATTTATTATAATAAATTTCTTTAAAGTTCATATATTTATAAACTAATTGAATTACTTTATTATTAATAAAAGTTATAAAATTTCTTAATAAATTATTAAAATTATAATAATTAAGTTATACTCTATGATAAATTATATAATATTCTATTATAATTAATATTGTTAAAATAAATGTTAATAAGATTATTAAAGGTCAATGATAAAATTTTTATAAAAATTTTTTAAAGATTATAAAAATTTAATTTATAATCAACTATAAATTATTTATTATATAATTAATAAATAAAAATTACTATAATATATATATATATTTATAAATTAATTTTTTAAAAAATTTTTTTAAAAAATTATAAAAGTAAATTAAAAGGAAATTTATAATAAATAAACAGGCAAATTTGTTTACAAATCTTTACAATCTAAAAGATAAAAATATATATATATAAAAATGGCAAAAACTTTATAATAATATATAATTTGATTTATAACTTGAATATCAGCATCTTTTGAATATTTTTTTGTATTATAAAACATAAAAATATATTACATTTATAAAACTTTTTGTGAAAATATATAAATATAAAATAACAAAAGTCACATTACAATACATATCTAAAATATATAATATATAGAAGAATTCAAGATAATACTAAACTTAAATTCTTAAACATTATAGAGAGTAATTTAAGTTTAAATAGAATTTAACATCTAAGAGCATTCAAAAAGGCAAGAAAGAACACAAGTAAATTATATCTTTATGTTATTTCTATATTTAAATTATACTATTATAAAGAATCAATAGGAAGGAATCAATTAAAATAATATCTAGTATAGCAAAAAGATACTCAACAAATAAATTGTTTTACTATAATTAAGTTATATCATTACATTTATAGGTTATGAATTAGTTATGCAAATAGGTAGATTATATAAATCAAATTACTTTATAACATTCAGGTAATATGGGATCTTTGTAATAAAAAAAGGGAAACAGCTGGAAAAAAAAAATGAGTTAATGCTAAATCTGAATATATTTTGATCTAAAAATCATATTTGCCATTTAAAAGTAAAATTGATTTTTTCTGGTAGTTTTCCTTTTTCTATTGCAAAGGTCTTATATCATCATACTCAGGTTATATCCTTATATTCAAGTTATACGGTAATTCTATATTCAGGTTATATTACCATTTTTCATATCCTGAATTTACTATTACCAAAATATTATTTGCTATGAAGAAAATTTTACTGGAATATATTTTCTTGAAGAAAATTATTTCTAAAATATATTAATTAAAAAATGCTTTAAAATTTTTTTTCTAATAATAAAATTTTTTAAACTAATTAAAATTAACCGTTTATTAAATAATACATAAATAAAAATAATGAGTTTATATAAAATTAAAGGTTTTTTTTTTTAATATAATTTTTGGAATGTTCTGATTGTTTCTTATCAAATATTTATAATGTCCTTGATTTAATCAGTGTAAATATATTATCTTTATATTTATTCAATATGAGTATAAGAAATTTATTAATAATAAATAAAGATAGCACACAGCATTACGATTACTAATAGATAATAAATTAAATAAATACATTTTGATCATTTCTATTCATAGTATAATAAAATTCAGAACGGTATGTAAAATCAAGGTTAAATTTGCCGAACCTTTCGAAATGGTGAATTAGTTAAATCATTTTTTATTGAAACAAGATGAATCTGGCGCTTCAAATTCTTTTTTGTTAACTAGTAATTAAGCCTTTATATCTCGGTTAATTTTTTTCTTACGATTTGATTCCTCTTTTCGAGCATATGACGATCGATTTCTTATCATTTGAATAACGGCTTTCGTATTAACCAACTGAATCAATTTTGTTGATTTTTATGATATCAATTCGAAATCATATGTTTAATTTTTATAATCCAACCGTGTACTGATATTATGTTAACAATCATTTTGTTATAAAATTAATAACTGTTGTAGAAGTTTCGTTAAAATGAGGGAAAGAATTAGAGAAATCGAAAGGACGATTTTATTAAAATTATAGAGAACACTTTATTAAACAATTTTTATAGAAAAAATTCTTAAGTAAATCTTTTTATTATATTTATTATAACTAATTATTATTACCTTTTTGATAAGCTAATGATTGTACGTCTAATGAGAGGATAACAAGGTAAGGTTCTAACTATCATTATTATTGATAATGCGAGTCAGGACATCCTATATAACATTTGATAAAAAAAAAAAAGATATATATATATATAAAAATCAAAAAAAAAAAATTCAGATTCAAAAATTTTTTTAGAAGAAATGTTCGAACTGAAATTCGAAACATCTTGTTTTGAAATCATCTCATGATTGAATCGTTCGAGAATTGAAATTTGAAGCTATTTAAGTCAAGACACATTAAATAAAGAAATGAATTGTATAAAATGTTTGTCAAATTACATCATGCGATTGGAATATCAGACGATTTTTTATGCAAACTAATTTCTTTTACTTTAGCGAATTAGTATAAAGATTTTTTTTTTTTTTCTTATTTTTTTATAATTCACTTTTTTTTTTTATTCTTATGATATAAATCAAGAAAATATTATTAAGATTTTTTTTCCACATTGTTGCTAAGAAAGTAAGTAAAGAATTTCTAAAATTCATAGTTACAATCACCAAATGAATCCCTAATTTATTTTATAAAAAGATCGACATGCGTTATCTAAAATGGATTTCATAGAATGAATGCCGAAATGATCGTTTAGGGATATGAATACATCCAATTTGGCATGGTTGTACTACTGCGTAAAATACGCGTAGAAAATGAAAAAATGGAAGTGGCTGAAAATTTTAAAGGTTTGATTGCATTTTTATTGAAAATCTTTAAACTTTCTGGGGTTACCTTAAATTTGTAAAATAAAGTAAAAAAAAAAAAAATAATAATTCAGTAACTGTGAATCGGTGATACATGTGAAGTGCTAAACACATTTTGAGGAAAGAACTGTGAAATATTAAAAATCTTTATCATTCAAATAATGTTTTTAGTTTATTTTTGAATGGAAATTTTCAATAATAAAAAAATGTCGTAAGTGATGCAGATGAATTAACTCCGCTAGTGATATTTCTTCTTTATTTGTTACCGTTACATGAAAAATTTTTTTTTCCTGATATGGTTTGGAATCTAAATTCCGAAGCTTTTTGAGATTAATCACGAGTTCTTTATCTTTATCTTTTTTTATATTTGCAATAATGGTTAAATCAAATGAATTGATGAAGTAAGGCATATGAAAATTTTTCTTTGTGATCTGTTTCATATCGAATGATCTTGCACAATCCCCTTGTACGCAAAAACATAACTCGATTACAAAAAAGACAATTAGACCAAATTTAATTTGGTTCAATTGATGAAACGTCTAATTGGTTCTAGACCTCGAATGTGAATACCGCGTTAAAAGCAAAAGACTTATATGGTTAAAAGAAACGTATGCGGTATCGATCGGAGCGAATAAATTATACTTATCAAGTAATCATTCGCATAAACAAATGTTTTCTTTGTTTCTCTTTTTTTTCACGCTATTTTTTTTTTGTTTTTGTGTTAACAATAGATAGATTTATATTGTTGGGGAACCAAACAATTCTGCCAAATATTTCAAGAGAAGAATTTAATCTACCATTATTGCATATCTGTATTCGTAAGCGCGTTGTTTAAGAAACAGTAATTACAAATGTTATGCACATATTCCTTAAAAAGTGATATAATAAGATATGTTATAGATCGATCATTAAAAAAAAAAACTCCTACAATCATCACGTTTTTTATTTATCACATTGTGACGAATTATTATCATTCATAAAAGGCGTGAAATAAAGTTACGGTTAACAGACGGAATAATAAGAGAGGTGTCATTTATTTGCTTGTGTTCAATTTGAAAAAGAAAGAAGGTATATCTCACGAAAACTTTTGACATGGTAAATGAACTGTATTCAAAAAATGGAAAATGTTTGTTTTTACGCGTTTATGAATTGAATTGATCGGCAAAAATGAACGTGACCTGTGACACTGTGGCTGGTTTCATCATGCGCAGTAAGATTGTGTATTTGTCATGCTTTTTTGCGGAAGACCATCATGTAAAAAAAAAAACTGCCCAAAAGAAAAATAATATGATGCGAAGCAAATTCATTAATTTTCCCACTCATCAAACTCAAGCAATTCATATGCACAGCAACTAAATACGCATTACATAATTCCTACGCATTCTCTAAAAATAGAAAAACATTAATTAATTAAAGAATCCGTCATGAAGGTTCAAATCGAATAAGTACATTTCTTTCTTTTTTTTTCTTTTTCGACAAAGGGTTGATTGTCCAATTGGCGAAGCAAAAGCTAATGGATAAAAGGTTATCAATTGACTTAATGGAAGTTCCCCTTTTTTGGAAATAAGTCGCCGAGATCCGGTTAGCCTAAACAAATGGAGGTTTTTCGGTTAAATTCTTACCGTCGGATAAAAAAATGCTTGGAATTCCAAGAAAAATGTATGTACTAGACTTACATCTTGTTTATGAAACAACATATCGAGCGTCAACTTTTCTCTGAGAAACCCATCTCCTGGTAACAATGAGAACAAATTAGGAAGTATCTACTGCGCCATCCAAGACTATCTCGTCATCCAAAGAGGAATGCTTCCGCGGGAAAGTAGTCATCATGTAATTACTATTTTCCCATTTAGAATTATTGTTTCGATCTGCAAAAGGTATGTCATCAATGGCATCATTACTAACTATCATTAACCCATACGGAAATATGTGTACTTTGGATTTACCATGCACGGTTAAACCACATGGCTGTTGCGCAGTAACAAGTTTTTCTTTATCCATCTTATTTTATCAAGTATTCAAACATTACCAATTCACAAATGTTTAAACGGTTCGGAATTAATGACCCGGCTTGTACCGAACACCAATCATTGAGACCGTTCACGAAAATTTAAAACTTTGAATTGAACTAGTAACAAAGCCTATTTTAGAAATTTTTTTTTTTTGGAAAGGGAAATGTATTGTTAAAGTTTTCATTATTAAATAGTGTACACCGTGTAAGGGTTGCACCACGCACAGCAAATATATCAGATGATGTGGCGAAAGTGTGGCGAGGGTAAAAAAACCTGTTGTGGCGCGCAATTCGTAGCGCAGCGAAAGAAAATAAAAACGTTTCGAGGAAAGAAGTGTTGTACTTTTTATTATTTTAGGATTGTTCAATTGTGCATTCATATTTTATAAATTCAAGTCGGATCACCTTTGTCTCTTTAAAAAAAATTTCTTTCTTATTCATTCGATAAAAGGAATTTCTTTGCAGACTTTAAGGTTTGTGCGAAGATTATTTCCCAAATTGTTCGGTTTATAGAACGCAACAAATAATTACCAAAGTTAAACATGGTTATGTCAATCTATCAGAAATTCTAGCAAATTCTACCAAGTCCCGGTAAATAGGCGCTCAATTTATTAACCCGAACCGAGTTGCGGCCATGCTTTGCTTACGACCCCGTTGTTCGGTATACGCAGGATAAGCGATTTCAACTATAAATAGATAGAAATTATAGTAATGTGACAAGTCTAAGCCAAAATCATTCTAGAAACGTGGCACACACTATATAAATCTACAAACAAACAATTGGATTTGGCAAAAGATAATGTTATTATATAAGTTTGCTGCGGAGCCGAAGGATTGCAACGATTGATTGAATGAAAACTTTTAGGTAAGCTTTACATAATAAAAGAATGAGGAAGTCATTGGTGGTATGAAAGATTAAAATTCTTTTACTATTTTAGTAATAATATGAAAGAAAAAAGGAAATGATAAAGAGGTTAATATGAACTTACCTCCAAGGTTGTCCCTGAAAAAAAGATGGTGGCATCATTTGATGTATGAAATGTATTTTTTTGGAAGTAAGGGGAGATATTTTCTCGTAAGGGTTGACGAACATTTGCTTTATTTGCTTTAAAGAAAAGATTAAACAATAATCAGAATGATTATCTACAAATAACAAATAATTTAAAAAAAAAACAATAGAATGTTCCATGTATTTACGCGTATAATTATTGGTTTGTCAATGTCTGAACTCTTATCAAACGTATTTTACGCATTAAGGGGGATCTCACGAATACTAAAGCAAGAGTACAAAGAACAACCTAATTGAGATTATACGCGTCTCGTCACATTGTACAATAATTTTAATAGTTTTAGACGGTTGGTTTCCGATAACTTCAATGCAAAAAAAGGCAAGAAATTTTCATTAATCTATAACGTTTATCATCCATTGCAAAGGGATGATTTCCTTCGCAGGATAGTAACCTATCGAATGGTACAATGTTTAGCGTGTGCAACTAAAACTTGGGTTTTTTTGTTCTGATTCATAAATTGTTTCGTTCATTTTCTTTGAAACAAAAGGTAAATGCAACGAGACATGTTTGGCACACAGGCGTTAACATTATAAATAGATTCATTACGAGAAAGTCAATTAATAATCTTCTTGTAATTACAAATAAAAAAGTTTTTTATTTCAAACAGGACAATGTGTCCAAATTAGTTAATTATAATTTCTAAATTCGTAACTTGACAAAAGATTTCTAATTATCTTGTACATGAGAAAAAAAAAAAATTTAAAACCACATAAAGAAGTCTCGTTAATCATTTGTCATCTTTTTTAACGCCCTCCCGAGAATTCAGGAACGATTTTTTTTTCTTAGCATTTCTAAAATCAAATTTTTTTTTATTTTTTTTTTTTTTAACATTATAATAATGTGATCGATTGTAGATTAATTAACATCTAATGAAAATTTTTATCCCTTTTCTTTAAACCTGAATCGGCGTGCATTTTTACACGTTACACCTATTTTGACTTTTATGACCAACAGTTTCTAATAATCAAACATATGAATCATTTATCGGTGGTCTATTATTAGAAATTAAATAAATGTGAATTCCAGGGAAATGGGTAGTTGCATGAGAAATTGAGAAGTGGTTTCCTTTTAAAGGCTTGAATATTAAAAAAAGAAGACAAAGAGAGAAATGATTTATTTTTATTTTTTGATGAATAAGTGTGATACAATCCGTTTGGGCCGTCGATCTTTGGCCAATCCATTGTTTTTTTTTTTATTCCCTTCATCCTAAATGTTCTTATTACATGAACCTAATAATATAATAGGTGGTTTGCCTCATTTCACGAATTTAGGTACCACGATTATATTGAACCCTTCGCCTCAGAATACATGCAACAAAATTTAAATCGTAATTCTCCTATAAACTTATCACAAGTGATTTTTAAAAGAAGGTTTTTATCTATTTGAAGTTTTAAACAATGATAGATTAAATTAATGCATAAATGATAATAAAATGAGTGATTTCAAAGTGATATTACCAGGTAACGGTAAAAGTAACGGTTAACGAAAGAAGATAACAAGCAAATAAACAAATAATGTTTTAATCGTCTGGTGAGCCTCGCCACTCTTCGTCGTATATCCAGACAATCCCATCCTGACGACATGGTTCATATCACCTATTCCCTTTGATTATCACCAACTAGGTTAGAAAGGGTTTTAGTTAAGGAGGAACATCAAAAAGAAAAATCTCTACTTTTTGATTTGGGCCCAACCGATCGCCATTATACAACTGCAAAACTAGCCACACTTATGTTACCATTCCAAGGGCCAGGTCAATATAAAAAAAAAAATTTTTTTTATGATGCTTTTTTTTGGTGAGGATCAGCAGGCCGCCGATCTTATTTTAATTCATATAAATATTATTTATACAATGACTACTATATTTTAATATTTATATATTACGTATATATTTAATTAAATTAAATTTTATTATTTATAGTGGTATGGACAATCAAAAAAACCTTTTCTTTTCTTTTGTATTTATTATTCGTAAAGTAAAAATTTTTACTTATTTTTAAAAAATCTAATAATCACATGACTAGACAGAGAAAATTAAAATATAAATAGTAGCTTACATCTTTACAAGTGGATTGGGAGCAAGCAAATCAATTTAAACTTAAAAAAAAAAAAAAATCTTCATTAATTACTTTTTCCTTGCTTTTTTTTTTTTCAACTCCTCTTACAAATGCATACCTCTTACTTGTACTATTACCCATCGACAATTAATTCTTTTGATTCATACGACGAAAGTATCTTCATGGAACAGGGGTCTCCTTTTGACGTATCTCTTATAAATTCACCTCGTTCTTTAGACAGTGAATCCGGAAACATGACATCTTCCTCTGTTGAGGCATCACCCAACATAGCTCAAGATCCTCCGATGATGCTTATCAAGCCCCCCTTCCCACCGACAATTAATATCGACGATTTAGTTACCTCAAAACCGAACGGTGATAAGCCAAGCAAATCTTCCAATGCATTTATTATCTATCGTAAAGCTTACGTGAAAGAGCTTCACTCGAGAGGAATTAACCTTCAAATGACCCAGATATCACCAATGGTATCCGAGTCATGGAAGCAAGAACCCGAAAACGTTAAGGCGGAATACAAACGTCTCGCCGAAGCCGCGAAAAAACGTTACAAGGAGATGTGGCCCTCAAAGCAAAGACGTCGACAACACAGAAAGCAACAACAACAACCGCAACCACTCCCACAATCGCTATTCATCGACCATTCGAAGCCAACGAACGAGCTTGGTTTAAGTAATCTAACTCCAACGCCAGTTATGGACATGAGTCATTGGGATTTCTCACAAACCATCTGGCCCCTTGGTGACAATCACCAAGCAATTTCGCCATTGCAAACCCTTTCGCTTGATCCAATGTTATTAAACACAACCGATGGACTTTATAATAATAATAATACGCAAGAAGGGCTTAACCCTTCATCAACTTTGAAGAGTCCAAGTGATTTTATCAGTTCGAGTAGCACAGACAATTCTCCGTTGATAAATTATCTCATAAACAATAACGAGCGTCCCACAGGTAGCATGCCTGTACCGAATGACCCCAAGGAAAGCTTATTGGCATACCATAAACTCATGGTTAATTGGCATAAAGATCTGAGACGACAGGAACAACCATATAAAACATTTGCAGAAGCAACGAGTGTGTCATTTTTTGCATTTCATTTGGTTTAGATTCTAATATAGATATACACAAGTATATTATTATATTTCTAAAAATACATTTTATTTCTCTCTCTGTCTCTCTCATATTCAAAGTATATTATTCATATAAAATAGCTGGATACCATAATTTTTTTATTATTCTGGTGGACGTGGCGTGGACACTTTTATTTTTTTTTTTATTTACCATAATAGGTTATATATGTATAAAAATATGCAATGTATGTAGAATTTTTTTTTTCATTAGATTGTTGTGTAAATATTTTTTTCCTTTAATTTTTTTTTTTTTTTTTTGTGATTCACAAAAAAATCTTTACACAATCATAATTTGAAGTACGCGTTTATACCTTCTTTCATTATGTATGTACATAAAAAATATATATAAGATTTTGATCCTTTTAAAGTCGATTATTCTTTTATAAAAAAATATAATTAGCTTGGCTTTAAATAATAATAACCGATTATACTTTATAAGTATGCAAAAATTTCTTTATTAAAAAATTAAAAAAAAAAAAAAAAAAAATATAAAAAAAAAAATTTTTTTTTTTTAAAAAAAAAAAATAAAGAACTTACTGTATGATTAACAAATTTTAATTCTCTATGATGTAAAAAAAAAATATTAACCAATAAGTTTTTCTTGGCCTCCGGTTAAATATGTAAAAAAAAAAAAAAAAAAAAAAAAAAAAAAATTTAATTAATTAATATAAATAATTATGATAAGATTAGCGTTTCTTTTTTTAATTTAAAAATTTAATTACAGTGATGAAGGAAATCTACCTGTATGTATCAGATATATCAATAGATTAAGTTAACTTTTAAATTGTGATCTGCAAAATTCAAAGAAAGTGGGAGTCTATCGTTCGACGCTTAACTCGCCAAGTCGTCGATCTAACCAGATTTGATTATTATTATTAATGAACAAAGATTGTGAATATGATACAGTTCTTAAAAAAAATAAAATAAAATAAAATAAAAAAAAAAAATTAAGGGAGACGGGATTTCATGATTTCATTGGTACGAATACTTTTTAATATTTGACAATTTATTATGGTGTCATTTACGTCATCATCAGAGCGAAACCCCCTTCATGCAAGTTCTTATTAGACGGTTCATATTTTTTTTTAATTTTAATTTTATATTTTTTGACGCATAAACAATATTTAAACATTTTACCATTATATTACGGAATAAAAACCATTGATTTCCAAAAACATAAAAAAAAGCGTAAAATGAATATATTTATGAATCCAATTGTTAATTTATTTGTTATTTGAATTTCATCTCACTTGCCTATAATTGGTAAATAATTCGCAGTTTAGACACCGGATCCTGTATTATTCGATTATCCTCTGGGGTACTTTACCTGAAATACGCAGCAACTCTTATTACCAAGAAATTCTTGAGATGAAACACGACCAGACTTTTCCTTTGTTTTCAGAAGAGGACTTGAAATACCACGTATAAACATCTGAAAAATTATCATTAATTGCTGCATTGACGGATTATCCGAATTCGAATAAGTTCTTACAGTGAAAAAAGTTAATTATGCGTCATTATTAATATACTAAATTAAGGGATTAATGTATTGGGAGTAACCTGGTAAACATTAATTTGGGTCAGCCCGAATGTTATTATTTACTACATATTCCCGCTCGTTTGTTTTGGTTGCTAGCCACTTAATTGAAAATCTTTTGATGTTTCTGCGGTCCCCTTCAGTTTTGAAAACGCTTTTCATGAATGTCAATCTTCACCTTTTTGTAATAATTCTTTAAAAAGATTTTTTTTTTTTTCTTTCTTTGTTGTCACAAACCTTTCTCTTGAGAAAATTCCCTACGCTACCTTAAAAAAGTTAGGGACGTTCTTGGTATAAAAAAAATATATAATACAATGATTCCTTTTGTATTATTATTGATGATATGTTTTCGCGGAAAAAAAAAAAATGTGAATACTGCGGTCCACTTTCATGAAAATTGCCTAAACGAAGTAAGCGAACGGGTAAATTGCTCACCGATCGTGACACATGCATTTGTTGACAAGTTTATTTCCCAAATTAATTAATTTACACTACGCTTAAAGTAAATGACTAAAAATAAAATCCTGTCAAAATTATAAAACCAATCAAATTCATGGAAGATTTCCGTGGAAGGAATCTAAATCTATTTATAGTAAGATTAAAAAAAATATGTGTACTGACGCACTTTAAACTCCGACTACATTGTTTATGATATCGGGTAAATTTTACCGAGATTTCATGACTAATTACCGATTTCTTACGATTAATGAAGCGGTCTTTTTTTTTTCTCTTTTGAAATTTCCCAAAGCGTGAGAATCTATTTTAAAAGATCTATGATATTATAAATCAACAATGCTTATCATCTCTGGGCTTTACTTTTCTTAATTTTTTTTTTTTTTTTTTTTTTTTTTTTCTGATGATTATTTTTAATTGGTTTCGGCTTATCCGTTCACTTCTCCAAAATGCAGCAATCATATATATGTATACAATGAACCTCTAACTTTTCATTGGAAAAAATAAATTTGAAGGAGCCCTTCCATGAATGCCGACTTTACTCGAATTATCTCAAATGATCATGAATCCCCTTTCCACTAATCTTTTTTTGGTAAATTCGGGACTCGGTTTGATCATACTTGGAATTTCTATGAAACGTTTAACGTATTAGAGAAAGACATTTTTTTTTTTAACAAGTTTTATACGATTAGGAAAAGGTTCCTCAGCCGAAATAAAAAAAAAAACATATATAAACATGTAAACAATAAAAAACAATAAAAAAAATTTTTTTCTTTTTAAAAACAAGGTCACATTACATAAACAAAGATTCAGAAACATCATCATTAAATGCAAGTTTGAATTGTACAAGGCGTTGCTTTTTTCTATAATCAAACATGTATGAAAGAAGTATCGTTTTGTAATATTGCTAATATTGCTTCAGTTCGTTGTGTGTGTTGTAGAACGGTATTAAAGACATTAAGGGGAGTTATTTCCGATTTTTTTGGGGGGGTTTCCAAGATAGAAACAAAAACGAAGATTCGATTAATAAACATTTTTCAATGAGTCCTTTGTATGTGAGAATGCAATCATTCATTTCTTCCCAAACGGTCAAGTTGATTGATGATAAACATGGGATTTACGCGTGGATTTGGATTCGCCATGCATAATTACGAAACTTCATTCAAAGTTTATCATTATAAGGAATGCCGACCGTAATACTCTAACGTAATGAGCATACGTAATTACCTAAACGCAACGCGCGTTCATAATACATAGTCTCCGAAACTTCCGATTTGCAATCACCCTAGATGCGGTTAGATAATTTCAAAAAAACAAATTAAATATTAATGAAGTACGTCATATGAATGAACTTGTACCTTTTTTTTCCATTGTCTTCCTTCCCGAAATGAATAATTAATTTGTAATAAAGTTTGATTGTACGAATTCTATTGGATGTTATTTAAACGGAAAAATAATTAATTTGTTACTCTTTTTCATAAATTTATAAAAAAAAAAAAAAAAAAAAAAAAAAAAAAGTGTATGGTTTTCCCGCCAAACCACAGTCATGTTGTGCGAACGGATGAGAACCTCTCACCTTAAATAAAAAAAAAATTAATAATTATATGCCGCCACTTAATCTAATGAATTGCATTATTATTTACTTTTGAAATGGTGCGGTTCTAAAGCCACTCTTCTTGTTACCGAGAATCGAGAATGAAAATCCCCGATCACTTGTTTTTGTCGCCGATCTTGTAACCAAATTGAACAAACTTTTCCCCGATTGGACTGGTAGGATGACATTAAATCACCTTTGCGCATCAGTTACCAGGTTTTCCCCTCATCACGGATGGTAATCCCGACCATCGAAGAACAAGGAAACGAGTTTCAGGCTACTTGATTCTACCAACGAATTGATTGGTTAACACATGAATCACCAATGAATGTGCATTCGAAGATTCTCGACACAAATAAAAAACGCTGTTTTTTCTTTTTGTCATGTATTGTATTTTTCTTCCTTTGATTAAAGTTACCCTGAATAAAAGTTCCTTTTGTAGAATCAAACAAGATTTATTTTCCTTCTTCATATCATCCGAAATGAGAACAAAAGGAAAGTACATGACATAAATTTATATATTTGTATGTATATTATATTATAAATAAAACAGAGACCAATCATTACGTATTATTTATCAATTCCCAAATTGTCAAACTCATTTTTGAATTACAAACATTACAAATTAAAAAAATTTAATTTTAAAAGAGTTAAAAAAAAATAAAAATAAAAATAAAAAATAAAAATAAAAAAATATTTGTTTTCGAGAAATTAAAAATGGGGCTTGTTACGATGAAAACTTCACGGGCCGTTCTCCTTTTAAAAATAAAGGGTCATATAAAGATATTTCTTTGTCGATTATAGCAAGGTTTCTTATCTTAATTAGTCAATTAATATCAATGGTCGTGTGACATGAAAAAATATTTGATCAAATGACGAAACGCGACCTTTACATCTGTTCATCTGTTTTGTTTGAAAACTATTTATAGAAGTTAACTATCGTTGTATAACTTTTAAACGTTCAAAGCAAACATGGAACTTCTTATCAACGAGTGATACGAAAGTTGTGGCTTGGGGTATTTTGACGCCACCACCATACAAATAATGAACTTTAAAATTTTCCTAAACTGACATTTTTTTTTCACTTATAAACATATTACGAATAACTCCGACACTCCGAACAACGAACTTGAACATCGATATTTTTTTTTTTTTTTTTTTTTTTTCCAAATGTCCCCGAACTTTTTTGCAAATTCAATCCTTTTTTTTTTTTTTTTTTTTTTTTTTTTTTTTTACCGATAAATTGATTATCTTGGGGGGTAGTGAAATGGGTAGTGATGAAAATAGTAAAATGGCTTGTTAAATGATTCCACTCAAGGGTTGATAGAAACAATTAGAAATAAAATAGTTTATGTAACCCTATATGAATGTAAACAAAAAGGAAAGAATCAACTTTTACATAATTAACTTAAAAAGAATGTAATCTAACTGAACTAGGTTAATTAGGGGAGGTTGGTGACACGTTGGAAGCAAGAAATTTTTCGTACCATGTTAATTTGTCATATATGGAATCTACCTTCTAAATTCAAAAGTTCAGATTTGGGAAAGTTACATTGATTTCAAGTTTAAATTCCGGTTTGGTGCACAAATTATACCTATCGCATGATTTTTTTTGTGAAGTGGCAACATCACTTGACCCATAGTTATCCGCCACATACACACCAGCCACATATCAATCATGCAGCTACCTTTATCCGTTACCTAACTAACTTGAATTTGGAAATGAAAAGATTGTACAATTCAAAAACTTTTTGATTTCAGAATAACGATCAGATATCAATTGCATTGAGTTGAATGACCAATTGATACAATTAATTTAGTAAAGCGGGTAGTGATTTTCTTTAAACATTAAAAATTGAGCGGAAACTCCGGTTAGCCCAACTATTACTGAATTGTAAATGCCTTGCCTTTTCGGTTAAAAAAATGTTGAAGTTCATCTTATATTCTCCAACTCTCAAATGAAAGTACATAAGTGCCACGAATTGTGGCTTAAACTTGCACAACATTCAAGATTTAAATTTCTGGGTTCCTTCATCCGGGCTGCTGGTTCGACCAAACTGATTGCCATAATTGTGTTTCAAAGGAATGATACATGGTGACTCATTAACGTGATATGTCGCTTTCTGATTGGTGCTCGGGTCAGGCCGTTTTTTTTTATTTTGTACGAATCTTTTTGACAGACTTTGATTTCTTATCTAAATTAACCGGCCGGACGTTCATTGCATGTTTCTTTGTTATATCTGCTTTCTGACACGGAGAATTTAAATAGATTAGATCGTGCGAGAGAAACTATTATTACAATTTCTTTTTTCATCTTTTTTTACACGTGGCCAAATGTATATGCTAAATATTAGTCAACAATCATTTGATAGGGTGGTTTTTCACGTGGTGTCTGAAGAAATGGCTGGCGACAAATTTTCCCTCGTAATACAATATTAATAATATCGTAACACATCGAGTTAGACCATAATTGGTTTTATTAAATCACATGATTAACACCAAGACTTGGCTCGAGTGTGTATATATAACGATTTTCTTAATTTAAGGCACTTGATGTTGTACAGCGTCAAAACGTTAAAATGACCAATTTGGATTTAATACGAACTTATAAAGAAATTCTTTAAACTTTTCGCATATCTTATTAAATATCACTATTAATCTAGATGTCTATTTATAAATCAACAATCAAAAAAAAATCAAAAAAAAAAAATCAAACATCAGCCCCAAAACTTCTTAACGTTATCACGGAAAGTTTTATCCGGTTAAAATGTATATCAGTTAACACGAAACCCTATTGATCTTTTACTTTAAGGGATAGTTTATACAATATGTTATTATATACACGAAACACGAAAGTACACTTTTTAAATTCACGCGTAATTGATGTGTAATAATGTACAACTTTTAATACATTTATAATACCTAATGTGCGATAATGTGGAATCATGAAACGTCAAACACATAAACGTTCCAATAATATTTTGGGGAAAAAAAATAGTTTTTTTTTTTTCTTTTCCTCTTTAAATAAATGATTATAAATAGCGCTTATTATTTAAAGACAAAGAAATCAATTAATGAATAAATTTGTATAATTACCTTCACTCCGATGAACCAATGATCTTGTGATATAATATATTAATTTACAAATAAAACTTTTACATTAGCTAAATTTGAATTATTATAATTTAAAACATAAAGAAAAGATTGATCAGGCTAATCCTTATTTGCTATGCAGTTATTTCACATTTCTTCCAAGATCTATTTATGGATCTTTGTATTAATTCTTTTGGTAGTCCAAATAAGAAATTAACAATTGATTGCATCTTCATTCAATGGAAAAATAGATATGATTTGACTCAGGATTTTTTAAACTAATTCACAACATATAATATTATCACTTATGCTTCCTCATTCATTCTTTCTCAAAAAAGCTCATATCACTTATGGACGCATACGTTTGCTCTTGTACCATTTTCAGCCTCTGAAAACAAAGAAGTTAGCCCCAAGTTTTAACAAGGGTTTACGCCACCTTTAATCTCATTTTTGAACGCGTCAATACCGCAGTAGATTAAAAGTGTTGGCATTGTCGATCACATCACACTTCAATTCATTCAATCAATCACAAATTGCTTTATTTGGCACAATAAACAAATAATAAGGAAAAAAAATCTAAAATTATCCTCATTTAGAAATTTCCTGATTGTCAATATAAAAAAAGATTGACTTATCATTAGTCGAAAGAATTTAGCGAACTAGCTTCCGAATACGTTAGTCACTTCAACGTAAAGGGAAATAATTGAAAAATAATATGGAAATTCATTGATTTTTTTTTTTATATTTTTTTTTATTTTTTTTTTTTAAAAAAAGAAAAATTTAAAAATCTAATATGAAAAAAAAAATATATACATATAAATTTATAATTTTATGTAAAAATTTCATTGAATTCAAATAACAACGAACAATAGATGATCAATTAAACAAAGTCTTCGCAAAGAATTTTCCATGAATAAAAGGGATCATGCACCCGTAAATTGAGAAGAAAGTTCAAAAGGTCGGCTTTTCATCTCATGACATTCCCATAGAATTGTTG
This sequence comes from Funneliformis mosseae, assembly GCA_910592005.1. NCBI lineage: Eukaryota > Fungi > Glomeromycota > Glomeromycetes > Glomerales > Glomeraceae > Funneliformis > Funneliformis mosseae. The sequence continues at coordinate 4,269 of CAJVPP010001097.1, read as the reverse complement.
TATTAACCTTGGCACAACAAACAACATTTCATTATTATCTATTATCACAAAAAAAAAAAAAATTTAAGCTTGAATAAATTTTTATTAAAACGTACGGTTACTTGGGTACACAAAACCTTTAAAAATAAAAAGATCTTAACAAATTCATCCAATATCTATTTTTAACTTGAAAAGAATTTTCTTGGAATTTATAAATAGATTATTTTTTCCATAAACATGTTCTATTTGATTTATTTTTAAAAATATATGCAAAAAAAGTTGTAACAAAATATTGAATAATTCTCGGTAATAAGAAAAAAAAAATGTATACAACATTAATAAATATAACAATTGGGCACGAGCTTTTATTCATGCGGAGAAAGATTACCGAGCGCTAAAAATTAATTGATTATGGTATTGTGCACGAGCATGAATCTTCATTGCATTTGTAATTACAAAGAATTTTCCATGAGATTTTTTTTTTTTTTTTTTTATCGCGGAGACTTCTTAATTTCAACAAATCATTAAAATTAAAATGCCCCTACTAAGATTATTGATGATCGTTTACATATATGCCTGCGAAGCACTTATAATTATTGTTCGAACGCAAATGTTCTAATTTAATGCTGAAACTGTTGTGAAACTTTAAATTTCAAAATTTCATTGTACAATGAAATTTTTAAAATCCCATGACTATTACCGTAACTTTTCAACACAGTTCGATAACTTTTCGATAAAATGATCGTCTTGCCAAATTTACGACTTCAATTTTTTTTACTCTTGATATATCAAGAACGAAACGCGGCACGTAATCAACAGATCCATGTAACACAAAGCCATCGTAAAATAAAATAAAAATGTTCTGAATCAGATGATAATTCACTTTTGTAAAAATTTCAATTTGCAGTCAATAGCTGTGGATTTCCGCAGCGAGACACAGAAGCAACTTGCTTTGATACATGGGTCACGTTTGAGAGCAAAGCTATTATTTTATGTGCTTAAATAATGCTTACTGAAGTTTGTGATACATGAACTATCATCATTGTTAATAATTTGCATAGCGAAAGTGTTTGATCTTAGATAACTTAGTTTAGCATATTAAATATGTTAATAATGTTTAAAAAATATTTTATAATAAGGTGTCGGAAACCGGTAAAGTTCAAGAAGACGCGCGTATAGCGTATTTGTCTTGATGAAGAAAAAAATTTTTTATTGGCGTACTTTGCCTTCCCAAACAGTATAAATTAAATTCAGTGACACTTTCGAAAAGCGCGTTTGAACATTATCATATGCAATACTTAATTAATTACGCGACTATGACCCAAAAAGACATTAATTTTTTTTTCCGGTGAATAAGCATCATTATTTATTACCCCAACAATATAATTAAGAAAATCATTAAAGAAAAAATAAATTTATTCACATAAAGCTCCCTTTATTGCATTTATTGCATAAATCACCTTGATAATCAAATACTTAATGTTTTGTCAACATCATGTTAATCATTTTGACATACTGTATATCCGTTTTTTAGGCTAGAATCAATAAAAGATGATTGGTTGAATTTTGCTACAATTCTTATGATTTCTCGTTTATAATGAATAATATAAATAGCAAGGCGAGTTGTACTAAGACCATTTGACAAAACAAAAAAAAAAATCACAATTAAAATTAGTAAATTACGACAAAAATCGATTCAGAGAACTTTCTATTGTATTCTCCTGTTGCATAAAAATAAATAAAAAAGCGCGAAACCTTAAAATTTTACATTTCAGGCAAATTCATTGGAAATTACCGGAGTAAAAAAATAATAATTTTCCTATGTGTCAAACTTTCTCACATGCATTCAGCAAGTTTACCAAACTTGATTTTGTCAAAATATATTTACTTAAAAGCCGGTATTTAAAGCCATTTCTAAACGCTTTTGATGACTCCCCCTACAATTAACCATTTTTTGACTAATTTGGTGCTAACTCTGCATAACATTATAAATCAAATTTCAAAATATTTAATTTCAACTAATTAAATTTGGTATTGAAAGCGATTATCCGCAGTATGATAAAATTATGCATCATTATTTATAAATTCTTGAAACATTCCCTAGGTTCTATTTGAATCTGTTTTTTCATAAATAAATTGATTAATAATATGTACTATTGTTGATAAACAAGTTGAAAAGTAATAAATATTAGATCTATTATTTTTATATACATATATATAGAAAGACCTTTCTAAAAGTACAGATCATATCACTAACCATGCAGAGAAATGTAATAACATTTATAAAACTAAAGGAATCAATATAAATAACAACTCTAAATCTATTAATCCTAAAGTTCCTATAAACAATTCTAAATCTTATAGTATCTTAAATTTAAACTATTTATGAATAATTAAATTAACTAATATTTAATAAAATAAACTTAAATTATTAATTAATTTTTTAATATTAAATTAATATTTTTAAATAAAATCTATTAAAAAAAATTAGTTAATTTAAATATAAATGATTTGTAAAAAAAAAAAAAAAAAGAAAAAACTCAAAAAATCTTTCTGAATTTTGTTTTTTATAATTTTATTCTTTTTGCTATAAGATTTTTATATATTATTATAAATATAATTAATTATTAATTTTATTTATCTATATATAAAACTAAAGTTAATTAATATTAATTATTTCAAATAATAAAAAAAACTAAAATAATTAAAATTAAAATTTTAAATTTAAAAACATTATTTCTTTAATAATATTACAGGCAAATTTACTTGCAATTTTTATTTAATAAATAAAATTATTTTAATTATTTTAATTTTAAAATAATTTATTAAAAATTAATATCTTTATAATAAATTTTATAATATTTTCTAAATAAAAATTAAAAAAATGGAATTAACATTAATTAGTGATTTTTTAAAAATAAATATATAATAAATTATTATTAAAAAATTAAAATTTAAACTTATATCTCTTGTTATCTATTAATCTTAGAAATATAAAAATACTATTATTAATAAATCTTAATATAATAAATCTAATAAATTAAAATTTATATTTTAGGATTATAAATAATAAATTATTTTTATTTTAAAAATACTATTATTAATTACTAGTATATTATAATATGATAAATTTAACAAACTTTATTATATTTTTTTATAATTATTAGATATTAAAATATTATAAGATTTTTTATATATAATAACTTTACATAATCTTTATTAATAGTAAAGTAAAATTATACAAAATTACAAATTACAAATAAGAGAATATAAAAATTTCCATTTAATAAAAGAAAATAAAACTAAATTAAAATCAATCTTACAATATATTATTCTAAACTAATTTATTTTAAATTAATTTAGAATAAGCTCAACTACTTAATACAAGAATCTGGTTGCTACTAATCTAAAAATTTAACTAGTTTATGTCATACTTAAATAAGAAAAGAAAAAAAGAAAAAATTGTAAAAAAATGAAGATTGAATAAAGAAAATTAGTGTTAATGAAATATACTTTATGATCTGTTATAAAAATATTATTAAAAAACTCAAATTATTTGATAATAGTGTAATAATCAATTTAGAAAGTTTTCATTAAGGAAAGTATAATAATACATAGTAAAGAGAAAGTCAAATATTAATGATTTATTATTAAAGAAATAATAAGTTTTTATATATAATAAAGTAGGAATAATACCTTAATAATATCAATAAAAATGAAAAAATCAAATTGCAAATTAATATTCTAAATATCTAATAAAAAATTTTTTGAAAAATCAAGTATATTAGAAATTAATTCAGATAACTATTATAAAAAGTAAGATTTTATGAAGAATATAATTTTATATAATTATTGTATAGATCTTTAACATATCCAAAATTAATCAAAGATTTTATTTTCTTTTAAGTATTAAAGATAAGTCTATATTTAGTTATAAATAATAAGATAGTATTATTTGAGAATTTTTAGAAATAAGAATAATTTAAATATAAGTTTAATCTTGAATTTATGAATTAAAAATATCTTATAAGATGTTGTCAACGGAGCAATTAACCAGTCATAATGAAGTCACGTAGATGACGCAATATAACGATCTCTTAATTCAGAATTCTGAAAATATTAGGAATTCTGCGAATTCTGAAAATACAGAGGATCTATATAATTCTAAAGATCTTCCAAATACTGATAATAATCATAATTTTACGAATTAAACGAAGTCTAAGAATATTTAGTGTTATACGTATTTTTAATATTCTAAATTTTATTATTATTTTTATTTTATTTTATATT
>CAJVPP010001096.1:0-22872 GCA_910592005.1 Funneliformis mosseae | reverse complement strand
AGGAGGAAAATGTATTATATTTTTATTATTTTACATGGTTTTTCCATTTTTTACTTATATTTTTTAGATAAGAAATTTATCAGTAGGTTTTGGTAATATTTATGTTATTTTTTTGCGAATTATATTAGATTTTTATTATTAATAAAATTATAATATTTAATAAAATTAATAAATATAATATATTGATTTTATATATTTATTTGACTGAATTAATACCAAATTGAGGCCAATTTTAGGTTAATTTATGATTATTTAAATTCTGAATTAATGTCGAATAATGCTAAATTGAGATCAATTTTAGGCTAAATGATGCTATATTGAGGTCAATTTTAAGCCGATTTATATTATTTAAATTTTGAATTAATGCTGAATGATACTGAATTAAGGTCAATTTTAGGCTGATTTATAGTTAAATTTAATCTGAATGGCTATATCCGATTGGAGTTGATCAACTTCTATTGACGTCTGAATTATTGCTAAATTGAAACCAGTTTTAGGCTGATTTATGATTGAATTTAAGTTTTGAATTGATGCTGAGTAACCATATCCAATTGAGGTCGATCAATATCTATTGACACTTGTTTGTGCCAATCAGAAAATATGGCAAATCAGCTATAAATAGTATCAAAATCAGCCTAAAATTGGCTATCTGATTTTTAGCTGATTTAGACTATTTCGACTAGTGTTTGTGCTTATAGAAAAATGAATCCTTCTCTCTCCCCTTTTACTACTCATTTAGTAGACTCTCTACCAGAAATTTTTGCTAATGCTTCAGCCTAAAGAAAGGTAACAAATGCCATCCAAATAGCTAAAAAAAAAATTGTGAATATGAGTAGATTTACAATATTGCTAGTAATACTCAGATTTGTGATGATATGTACCAAAAAATAGAAAACTTGTAGGATGAAGTTAAATTTAATAAAAATAGAATTATCAAATTAAAAAAAAATGCTATATATACCCAAAATTGTAAAGAAAAAAAATTAAAATAACTTATCGAAAACAAAGAGGTTGTCTACTATGATAAATCTAAGAAGTCACAGTTTCTCTTCAAATATTTGGATTTATATGAATATATATATATGATTACGTAAAATTTGGATCAGCTAATGCAAAATAATAGAAAAAGGCTATTAAAATTCAGACAATAGAATATCTGTGTAAAATCTTGAAGAAAGGTATGAAATTTACATGGTGAGAACTACATTAAAAAGTTACCTTTTACCCTGTCAATCAAATTCAATCATCACAAAAGCACACCATTATCTAGCATAGATTACAATCACTAGAGTTTTACATACTGAGATGTATAAACATCCTGATAGCCATTATTATCTCACATCAGTAAAATGTGCAAAGCAATTTGCTAGCACTATTGCTGATGTTTCAGTTATCATCTCTTAAGATAACAAGGTGAAGATCAGACTTGGAGTACTTGTAATAGGTTGTACATTCTATATATTACAATCTGTTAATAAACCTACAACTATAGCAAATCATAATTTTCTTATGAGATTCAGAAAAAATTAATCCTATCAGTACATTTAATTATAAATCTAAACAAATCTAATGAGGAATTGCAAATAGGAAAATTAGCAATTTTTATACATCCCTAATGGTCTCTTAGCATATCTTCACTTACGCATATGCAAGATCTAAAAAGCCTTGTTTCAAATTCTCAATATGATGATATATTAAAGACGAATGAAACAATTTAGCTAATATGTATTTTATTAGTGAACGGAGAGCTAAATAAGAATTCTAAATATTTAAAAAATATAAAATCCTATTATCAGCTTTTCAAGAAGTTCAATTTAGATTTCTTAAGTATAAGAACACATGTTTTAGGTTAATCAAAATATAATCTGATTGAAAAAGGCATGGCAATATTGTCTAGTAAACTTACTAGAATCATCTTGCTAATTGACTATTTTAGTACATATTTAAATATACAAGGAAAAGTTATTAATCTAAATTAGCTGCTCAAAATTTTCATCATTCAGAAGAAACCTTTGTGAAATTTAGTATCATGATTTGATTTTCAAAAAAGGTTGATGCTTGTTATATTGATATACTCATGAATCTATTTGAGTATATACAGTTTGAGGAAATGGAAAGAGAAAAGGTTGAAGAATTAAAAAGGAGAGAAAAGAACAAAAAAAATCAAATGATATAGAAAAAGAAACAACATATACCTGTTCTGAATATTTTGTTTCATGGTCTTAGATCAAAACTCACTATAATTTATACATCTATTCTCTTGATATCAAATGATATACAAATGCCAATTGCTATAGACCACCTAAAGCCAAAGAAGCTATAAATTTTCTTCACCTACATAATGACTTCTTACTACTAATTACTAAAGCTAAAGATAGTCGATCTATAAACCTGATTTATTTTTTTCAGTATAAAAATCTTTTGAAAGTATCAGGTTATAATGCTCATTATATGTCTATTGAAAAAAATACATACTTATGACTTTGCTATCCTATTTGTCAAAAATATTTTCTAACTCTCACAGGATCCTGAAATATATATATAGGGATAAGGTGACTTTTGATGATTTTATTAAGAGCTGTACATAAAGATTTTTTATAAAATCAGTACATAAAATTGACACATAATATTAAATAATTACAAAAATTATATGATTTACTTATTGTTTATTTTATATATTCACAGTTAATATATTTTATCAAAAAAAATTTTTTGAAAATAAAAAATATTAGAATTTTTTTTTAAAAAAAATATTGATTGAAAAAATCTTTATTGTAATTTATTATATTGTTTCAATTACATCCTTTCAACCAAAGTATTCATAATAGTATTTTTTTTTATTTCCTAACAATTTTAATACATTTTCTTCAAGTGACATATTAGTTGATCTGATATGGTAAATAATATTAGAAGTAAAATGGTAAGTTAAAAGATTGCATTCTTTTCTAATTAAATCATTAAATAAATAATAAATTGGAATATAAACATATAAGGATATATAAGTTATATCATTTAAATCTGTTATTGTTTCATCAGTATTACAATGGTTATCATACACCTCGAAGTAAATTGCAATAACTCTTAATATATACATTTGATCACTATATATAATAAATACATAATCTCCTTTAATTAACAGAAATTCTTTTGAGATGTTTGCATTTTCAATATTTGAAACTTTAGAATAGTAAATTAATGAAATAATAAATTAAGTATTTTTTAATTGTAAATCAAAAATGCATAATCAATAAAAATATATTTGTTTTGGATAAGAGAATATGGTACTTTTTTTTTATTTAAATTTTTCTTTTTTATTGATAGTGTCAATTCTTTAGCATGAAGCTGAGCTAAAGTAATTAATACATTTTTACAATTTTTTTTTCATCATTTTTCACGTTGTATGACAAATCGTTACTCTAGATTTTCTTTTTTAGTAAAATAAGTAATAAAATAACTAACTTTATTGGTTAGATAGCAATTGAAGTATTTAGTCTTATAGAAACAGTTCTAAATTTTCTTTTAAGTAGTTTTGAAGTATATGCTTTATGCCTTTGGCATTAGTGTAATAGTGTTTTAAAATCCAATTTATCATAAAAACTATATTGAAATCCAAAATCAACTAAAATATATAAAATATATTAATAAATGATAATTAAATTAAAATATAATTATAGTAATTATCTAAACTTATTGCTGTTTCCATTATATAAAACAGATAAATCCTTAGGAACTTGATTAATTTCATTTAATTGTAAAGACTCTTCTTGAAAAAAAATTGATAAATTTTGTTTATTATATTCCTTTATTGATACACGTTTTTATTTCCTGAAAAGCTTCTGTTAATGTTACAATTAAATCAGATTTGATGTTTTCATTTTGTTTCTCATTATTTGAATTTGAATTTTGATCTTTTGACACTGAAACTTCCCTTTTATATATACCAATTGAAATATATAAATTTCGTTTAACAGAATATCTGCAGGTTAAATCATTTTAAGAAATTCAGCAAGTTCACAAGCTAAGTGGCATGAATGCTTTATTGTTTGTAAAATTTGTTCATCTGTTGACCATAATCTCAATATTTCTAATATTGATTCTTCTAAATTGTTAGGGTTATAGTCAAAATAAAAACCTATTCAATAAATTTAATATAAAAAAATCAAAATGTATATTAATAAAATTATAAAATTATTTAATTGTTTATAATAAATATTTACCTTAATACACAGTTTTTTCTTAGTCAAAAAATAATTTTTTTGATCTTAAAACTTTGTTATATTGTAATATTTTAAGAAGTATTTGAATTAAATCTGTAAAGTCAAAATCTGGATTTAATTGATGTGCAATTTTAAAAAAAATGTTCAACAGATTCAGATCTGTGATATCAAGATAAAAATAGTATTTATGAATAATATTTACAGTGAGTCTTAACTAGTAATACTAATAATTCATAAAGAGAGGTAAAAATAGCAAATGTTTGATTTGCTTGTTGTAATAAAATAAAGTTCAAATATTTTTGTAAGAGAATTTCTATATGAATACGCTATAATTGAATAAAAAAAATAATCAGTCATAATCATTCTGATTTGTTCAAGTGATGCAATATTACAATTTAAGTAACTATCAATGATTTCATCTTTATTAAATAGAATTATTTAAATAAAAATTAAAAAAATTAATTAAAATTATATAAATTATTAAATAATAATTAATAAATGCTCTATAATAATATTTATCAATTACAAAAATATAAATCACAAATCCTTCTATTCCAATTTTAATTTGATAATTAATTGTTAGACATTAGTAAAGTTTGAAAAATAAAATGAACGATAGGTTGCTGCATCATCTTAGCGGTCTAGTTTAATGACATCATTTTTGTATAAATGAAGTTATGCTTATTGATAAGTTGTAAAAAATCATCAAATTTGATGGAGAAGTTGCTAAATGTTAATAATTATACTCCAGACATTATGGCATTTTTTTGCTATTTTTTTGGCATATTTTAGATTCTGACCGCGTATTATAGAACCAATATTATCAAAAATTGGACACAAAAAATTAATATTTAATTAAAGTACTTTAATTATTAATTTTTTATTTGTTAAATATCAAAATTGATTGTTGAGCTTGATATTCTGTTATAGTACTATTAGATTCTAAAGAGAGTAAATAAAAACCAAGTTGTAATACAATTTCCATAATTAATTATTTGTGCAATTGTAATATAGTATCTATAGTCTCAGCTTCTTTATTTAATATTAATGCAATAACTACTAGAAGAAATGCTAACAATGGTATCTGTTTATAAATATATATTAGAATAATTTATTAAAATAATATATGCTAAATAATTAAATAAGTTAAAATACTTACTTGTAAAATATATGTACAAATATTTTTTGCCATTCTATTTCTAATTTAATTTTATTAATTATTCTTAGTATATTATTATATACATCAACTTTTGTTTCTTCTTTTGATAATATTGATCTAACAACAATATAACTGAGATTAGAAGAATATTGTAACTGTAACTTGAATTTTGTATTATCAGTCATAGCTGAAATTGGTCTATTATAATTAATTATATCAATTAATCTTTAAATTATGCTACATTTTCATAACATAATTCTGGATTAGTTAAATAATCTTCATTATTCTTTCTTATTTGTCTACAAAAATTAATTAATTATAATTTTAAAAATAAATTAGAAATATATTTATAATTTAATTAATTATAATTTTTAATAAATTATATCTAATTGATTGAATTGAGCATTCTTTTAAATTTTACCAAAATAAATCTAAAGCCTTGAACTAATTCCTCCTAATATCATTAGAAAATTAGTAAATTTATCATTATACTTTAAGTTTTTTTTGGATTTATTTTCATTTTACATTCAATTGCATTACTCATAACTTCACAAAGATCAATAAAGATCAGTATATCTTTAAAAGCACCTTTTATAGCCTTATCAGTAAGACTTATCTATGGATTTTTTAATTGACTTTCAGATTTATTATTATTATGAAAAAGATAATAAGAATTTCCTTTTTTAAGTGTATTCTATATATCACATAAATTACAATTTTTTAAAACTCGTTTTAAAGAGTTATCTTCCTAATAATACTTTAAAGTAAATTTAATATTGCTAGGTAATAGTAAAGGATGAACTATTTTGTTACATAAAATTCTGTTATATTAAATAGAAGAGCATTCATTGCATATATTTCTGTTCTCAACAATTTCAGTACAAATTTTTGCATATACTACATTGCCTTATAATTAATAAAATATTGGATTTAAAAATAATGACGTAATAAATTTTTGTTAAATAAAATAAATATACATACTTGTTCAATCAACTTTTCATATAGATTCTGCAAAAAGTACATAATTTAACTGTCTTTTTTGTTGATAATTCAACTTTTTACAGCTAAAGTTGTGTAAAAATAAATTTGGAAAGAGTTCTTATACAACAACTTCAATATAATAACTATTATCAAATTATGCAGGAGTTTGTTTGATATACTTTAATATTTCAAGTGACTGAAGGCTAAGACAAATTAATCTTCTCTTTTTATTAGTATTTTTTGTATTATCTGATATTTTTTTGATATTAATAGTAGGTAATTCTTTATTTTGATTATTTTCATCTATTTTATCATTAACTTATATTAATTATCTTCATTCATATTATCATATACATCAGAATCATATTCTTCTTTCTCTTTAACTGCTCTACTTATTTTAGATGAAACCAGCTATAAATTGTTTTTTGTTCATCATCTGCTTTACATTCAGAATGATGAATATGACGGTCAAGATAATCCTCTTCCTATTTCAGTTAAGCTTTATTTTTTCTCATAAATGCATACTACTTTTTAGGATGTATAATATATGCAACATATTTATATTTTGAAAGTCTTTCAAAACTATGTTTTCAACCTATCATATTTAGTATAAGAATATAAAAAAAAATTTATTTGTTAAATTTTATTATTAGAAAAAAAGAGATAAATCTACGATATATAAAATTTGATATAAATAATTTATTTAAAATTGATTATTTATAAATAATACATATATGATCTGCTAAATTTGCTTTAAAAATATGCAAATAAACCTCTTACTTAAAAAAAATCCTGTCAAAATACATAATTTGATAATTTAACATAAACTAAAAAATTCACACTTTGTACGCAAATCCAAATCTTTCTCTATTTTTTTTCTCTATGATAATAACACAATAATGCATCCTACCCTTATATATATATTTTGAGGTTTTACTCTCACATTATTAATGAATCATAAATAATTAATATACCTTATTACCTAAGGACAGTCTAAAAAATAATAAACTTAACTTTTGACAATTTTTCTCTTCTCTCATCTTAACAAAAGAGGTTGTATAATGAAATAGAACTTGAATCAAGGGCTTATAACTTAGATAGAGAATGAATAAGTTTTATAAAAAGCGCATTTAAATATATATATGTTGCAATAAATTTAAATATATGCGTATTGCTATGTTGCTATATCAATCCATAATAAATATATGCTTAATAAGCCACTTTATTAAATGATCATCATATAATCAATATTAATATTACATGATTATTATATTATGTGTAATCTAAAATCTACTTTATTTTTTTCACCCTCTAAGATATTAGATAATATCTGACAGTGCCCTTACTATAATAGAAATTTAAGAATATTTAAATAAAATTGAAATTAGTTAATAAGAAAATAAAAGCAAAAAAGATTTTGAAATAATATATAAATCAGTTATGCTATTAATTTTCAAATACTCTTATAAAAATAGCAAGTCTTGAATGAGATTTTCTTATAATTTATTAATTAAAATTTTGTAAAATAATATTAACATATTTATCAAATTGAATACTTTACAAATAGTTCACTAAATACTAAGATAATTAAAGAAATGCAATTATTTATTTTTTTTTATTTTAAAAAATAAAATATAAAATATTTTGAATTCAAAAATCTTTGAAAATAAAATAGAATTTTTAATAAAAAAATATAAAGAAATTTTATTGAATAAATAAAAATGATCATATGAGAAGTTAATATAAGTGACTAATTTAAATTAAATCTAAATACTGATATAACTAAACTTTAAAGTTTAACTGATTATACTAAGAATGTATCATATAGATTATAACAGATATTAAAACTAATTTTATACAAATATATAATAAGCTTAAGATAATATTAAAAAAAAAAGAAATAAAAGTAAAAGTAAAAGTAAAAGTATTAATAATATAATTGACAACTTTTAAAATAATAATATTAAAAAAATAATAAAGGCAAATGTGCTATAAATGCATAAATTTATTAAGTAAAGTTAGAAAAAAATACATGAAATTAAAGAAAATAAAAAAGAAGAAAAGTATAATTTAATCCAAATTTTTAGTATGTAAAAGGATAAGGACAAATTATTTGACTTGTTAGCTTATTATTTGGATTCTATTTTTTAGATGATCTCTTTCTTGAAGTTTTTTTAGATGCTTCTACAAGTTGACAAATTCTATTTTCTTGATGAGTTAAAAGTGAAGAAAGATTAGTTAATTCATTTTTTAAACGTTTAGATTCAGCAGAAAGTTCAGCATTTTGAATTAATATTTGTTCTATCAAAGTATCTTCTTGAAGACTTTCTTCTTGATGTGTTTCTTTTCGAACTTCTTGATGAGAATCTTTAGCCTGAATAAAGAAAATGCATATATTAGAAATATAAAATTAGATATCTTTGACTAGCAAATACCAGTCTTTTGAAAGATCTGCTTAATAAACCTAATAATATTTCAAAAGGTTACATATTAATATAAAATAATAAAGGTTGTGATAACTAGTTTTAAATAAGAAAAACTCACATTTTGGAAATCTATAGTATAATATAAGAAAGAGAGAAAAAATGTTAATATGCTGCAATCATATTAAATAGATCAATTACACTGTTACACTCCTTCAGATAACAAATGGACCACATATATAGTATATTAATAAGCCCATATGAGATGTATTCTATTTTACAGTTATTATGTCTAGAACTATTCTTAAGTATACCCATCTTACATTGGAGAACCTTTTTGCTAAAATATTCTTTTTGACGAGCTAAAGCTCTGCGACGAGTAGAAGGAGACTTTTTTTTGTTTACTCGAACCATTATAAAAGTGTTTTAAAAGTTTAAAATTTGCAATAATTTTGAGAGAAAAGAAAAATTTTTAAGAAAAAGAAAAGAAATTCTGAATAGAATATTTATAATAAAGCAAAAAATTTTTAAGATCATGAGAATGCAGAAAAATAAACAAAATCCATTGGATCACGTTGAATGACAGAAATTTATAGAACAAAAACTTGTTTAAAGTTGGCGTAGTTGATCAACATTGCTAAAATTGGATGACCCTGCTATACCTTACTATATATGCTAAGAGAAGTTTAACAATTTTGGTATGTTGACAATATATTTTCTTGTTGGATCGTTATAAAATATTATTAGTCGATAAAGTTGTACGTATGAATTCAGAATTCAATTCTTGGATTTTAAAAAAATGTTCATGCGATTAACCGGGCCAATGCAAAGGTGGCCAGGAAAGATCTATACAAGTTGTCCTATTGTCATGGTGTTTTCAAATTGGGTTTATTTAATTGAGTAGAAAATTATTTATAAAATGATACAAAGTAAGTTCATGCAAATAAGATTTAGACAAATTCTAGTAAAAAAAAAAAAAAAAAAATTATATATAAAAGAACAAAGAATGCATGGAAATGTCTAATGGTCTAATGGATATAATGGATGCAGAAATTGTAAATAAGTAAACTTTTTTCATTTACGTTCCCGATAATTCCTATGATTTCTAGATATTTTCCATAACAATGAATCTTCATTTGGGCTGCAAAGTTTATTCCAGTTACTTGTTCAACTCACATACTGATATATCCGAGTTGAATTCGAATCTATTGAATTCCGAGACCATAAAAGCGGTCCTTGAGCTTCTCTTTTAAAGTTCATTACGGGTTTTGGTATGTCAGAATTTCTCAATTACACTTATTAGTCGGAAATCTTTTTCACAAACTCGAAATTTCAATTTTCAAAATAACTAGCTTTGTTAGTTCTTTTGATAACGGATTCGGCCACGATATCTCCGTTATTAACATTTTCTCATTACTTTTGATTGAAATAGATCTCATTCTCATGCTCCTGAATTTTCATTACAAGCTCTCTCTATTGTGTGGACTGTTAGTCAAACACCTACTTTAATTGTTAAATTTAATTGTTAAAATTCTCTACGTCTTCTACCTTGTTCATTTAACCTTTTTTTTTGTGGCTTCTGATTTGGTGCGACTTCAAATGCAAAGTTCATTACACAACAATAGATCTTTTTTGATTTATGATAATTACTACAAATGTCATAGAATTCACGATTAAAAGTCTCAAAGCAAACAAAAATAGATAATTGAAAAAGAACTGAGAAAATTCGAAAATGTTCAAAGTGGAAATTATCTGAATATAATTGGCCTTGCGCATCATGGCATACATTAATGCAATCAGGTTTTTTTAAAGTAATCATGCGCGAAGGAAATTGATACCTTGTTTGGAGTAATAAACGTCGGTCTCGAATTTAAGAATTCCGATGGGTTAAATATATATATTTTTTTTCGGCTTTTTTTTTTTTTTTTTTTTTTTTTTTAAAAAAAAAAAAAGAACCATGAGCACCTATGCACTCGTTGCCGCAGCCTTATCGAAAATTACGGATAAGCGAATAGTTACGCATGATGAATACTTATTATTATTACAAAATGATAACAATTCCGTTTATAATTATCAATTATTTGATTTTAATTCACTTCATGAGACATACTTGGTCAAGGGTCCCGATTCTTCCGATAATGTCATCGATGAGGAAGCCACTTCATCTGATGATGATATTGTTTCTTCGCATGATGTTGAAATTGAGAATTCCACGAATCATATTATCATTGAAAATATTTTCATAAAAAAGTTTTTGGGAGGAATCTTAACAATCAAAGATCTAAACGAGAATTCCACCGTAAGCCAATTGAAGAATAAAATTTATGAAGTCGAAGGAATTTCACCGGATGATCAATGTTTAATTATCGGGAACATTTTCATAAAAAGACTTTCCGGAGAGACCATAACGTTTAGAAACATAACGCGAATACCTCCGTAAGTCAATTAAAAAATGAAATTTATAAAACTGAACGAATTCCACCCGAGGAACTATGTTTACGTTACGAAAATAAAACAATGCAAGATCATCAAACATTAAAACATTATGAAATCACAAATGATACAACAATTTATTTGACTTTGCGTGTACGTGGAGGATCTGTTACAATTTATATTCTTGATCTGGATCTCTTAGACCCTCATTTCGATTACGACTTTACAAATATGAAAAGTTCCGGGGAAACTTATATGCGTGGAAATTTCAAGTATAATCGACCGTATGGATGGAGACGTATCGCGTTAAAAGTTCTTAATAAATTTGATGACAATGGTTGGCTCGGGGTAAAAAAGAGGGTAACGAACTTGGAATCTGTGGAAGGTGAATGGATTGTTAGCTACCATGGTACCGCTAATTTTAATGCGAATTCAATCGCAGATGATGGATATCTATTAAACAAAGGGAAAAGATTCGTTTTTGGTCGTGGAATTTATTCTACTCCAAATATTGAAGTAGCCGCTTCATATGCTGAAGAATTTTATTATGAGGGAGAGACAAATAAAGTCGTGTTTCAAAATCGTGTAAAACCTATTGCCTTTAAGATAGTATCAGATGGAAGTATTTTTGTTACTGATAATGATAGGGATATTAGACCTTATGGACTTTGCATTCAAAAAGTTTAAATTTTTTTTTTTTTCTTTTCTTTCTTTTTTTATTTCTCGTTAAATGCACAAAGAACAATAATTCTCACTCATTTGTAAGGTCATTATCTTGTAATATTAAATGTACAAGTGATTGGGATATTTCAAATGCATATGATACAGTATATTTTTAACTACATAATGGGTCATCAACGGTATTATCACGTGTTGAAACGTCATTCGTTAATTGACAATCCCTTTCCAAATATAGTTAGGTGCCTTGCGTAACAACAAAAATCTATAAATTTCTCACAAAATATATAACGATATAATATAAATTTTTTTGTATTATAAGAAAAAAAAACCATGATTTTAGGTGGTTACGGAATCGAGATCTTGGTGAACGATAATTCCCCCCTTCGAGAATATAGCGAACCGTATGAGACTAGTAAAATGGTAAATCTGTACAGTGGTCTATATTTCACTTTTCATTTTTATGTTATTCATCGAAGTATACTACCTTAAAATTTTTTAGGAAATTACTACGAAGCAGAGTTATATACAAGGCATCAACACGGACAAACGTTACGATAGGTTTTTATAAATGACATTTGACGTCTTAACCTTTCAATTTGATTTCGTTTTATTTTTTTTTATTGATTAATGTATTTTTTTTTTATTTTTTTTCCCAGCGATAGGACCGTGTTCGTAGCGGTACCAAAACCGGGAATGAAATTCACAGTCAAGCTGTGGGCGGATTCGGCAAATTCCAAGAAGGCATATCGAATTCATTTATACATTGATGGAATATGGGATCACGCATCTTATACGTTAACAGATTCACGTTCAAATATAATTGAACACTTTATTGATGAAAAGGATAAGAAAAAATATAATTTTATATTCGCTCCATCAATGTGGACGGATGATGTCTCAAAGGAGGTTAATTTTAAGGAGGATTGTAATCGCGGATTCGGAAGTATATCGGTAGAATTTTTTGAAGCTACGTGGTCACTAAAAGAGTATGCAAGGCCTTCTTATACTGTAAAGCAAGCAGTCGTAACAGAATCTAAAAACTACACTGGTCTATCTTATAGTACTCGATTTGAAGAAGCTCCAATGGATGGCGGTGAGAAATTGATATCAAGTCACGTAAACGGGTCTTATTATGGATGGAAAAGTGCCGACAAACCGTCAGCTGTTCTCACATTACACTATCGTCCTAAAACGTGGTTGGAATATAAGGGTCTTACTCCTGATCCATTCTATTCAAGAATGACCCCTGAGCCAGAATCAGAAATTGGTTTAGATGAGTATGGAAGAGAGCGGAAAAAAATTAATTATGATTCCGAAGATGAGATCGAAAGGGAACGTGAACGATTAAGGAAAAAAAGTCGCGTGCACAAGTGCATCGATTTTGACGATGGTACAAAACGGCGTAAAGTTGTGGTTGATGAAGGTATGGAGAGTCAAATTATGGCAGAAAAAGTTGATCTTCCTAAATCTTCAGATCATTATAATAAAATTCCAGAGAATAATACTAGACCTTCAGCAAACAATCATCATAGAACTTCAGTAAATAATAATAGACCATCGGCTAACAGATATAATATTCATAAATCCACTGGGAAAAGTTACGTCAAAAGGTTTGATCAAGCCGGTCCAGATGTATCAACGGTTAAATTTGCAAGATATTTTGAAGAAGTCGTTGAAGAGACAAAATTTATCGATATTGAAGTGGACTCCAACAATCCAATTGAAGAAATAAGGCAGAATAAAAAAATTCGAGAAGTTATAGAAATTCTGGATTCTGATGAGGAAGCATAATTTTGGTGTAAGTAATGAGGATGATATACAAATGTGTATGTATATATATCTTTTTATATATTTGTTTAAATTTATGTTAACCTACCTTTTTTTTTATAAATATTTATATATTAATAGTGAGACTTTATCGGTTTATTTGTCTATTACCATTCGAATGCATGGGATTTAATAGATGATATATAAATATACTAAGTCGACTTAAATAAATTAACTAATCAAATCATTTTGTTTTATATAATGGAATATCCTTTTTGGTTTATTTAAATATATATTTTTCTTTTGTAAGACATGATCGGGGAAAAAAAAATAATTTTTAGATCATCTTAAGAAACTATCAAATCATGCTTACCAATATATTTATATATAATCAATTCTCTCAGAAACTGTACAATTTTTACAAATTTTTGTTAATAATTTCTTTTTTAATATATCAATTTGCATCTCTCCAAGCAACATAAACTTCATCGGTTCTAAACCTGAAGTAAGAAAATAATAATAATAATTAATAAAGGAAATATAATGATGATAATCTATCAAAAGCAAATTAACATCACATACCTTTGAGTACAAGTTGATCTTTCTAATGGAGTAATAAAACCAGTTCTATAAGCAAGCAAACCAGCATGAGCTATCATAATTCCATTATCAATACAAAATCTTTCGTCGGTAGCAAAAACTTTTCCATCACGTTGTTCAACCATTTGTGCCATCATTTCTTGTAATCTCAAATTACATCCAACGCCACCAACAATTAACACCTCTTTACTGCCAATATGTGCCATGGCTCTTTCAGTAATTTCAACCAACATGGCAAAAACAGTTTCTTGCAAAGAGAAACACAAATCTTCAGGGGAACACGATTGTTCATTTTTGATGGTTTCTATATTTGATAAAATCCCTGAAAATGATACGTCCATTCCTTTTACGGTATAAGGTAATTCGATAAACTTTTTTCCTCTTAAAGAAAAAAAAAAAAAAGATTTTTTTTTTTTTTAAATCAAAGAAAAATGGTAGTTCTAAAATAAGGAAATCATGACTTACTTTTTTGCGTGTTGTTCAATGTTATAACCTGGACTTGGGTCATTGGATAAATTTAATATCCTTGCAAATCTATCTAAACAATTACCAACCGCAATATCGAGGGTTTCTCCAAATATTCGATATCTACATATCATCTCTTCAGTCAAGTCACATTTAGATTCTAAGAGAATCTTATCATCATTGAATTAACCTTTCTCACCTGTGCTCTGAATATGCGATTACCTGAGTATTTCCTCCACTAACATATAATACCACAGGATTATCGGCTTTAGTAATTTCCCTCCCCATTTCAATATCTTTAGGGATCAAGCAAGGGAAATGAAATAATGAATTAAACGTTGAAAGAAATGAGACACTTTTTGCTTACGTCCTATACAATGATTTACTCCTACAATTGGCTTGTTCCATAATAACGCCAAAGTTCGAGCGACAACTGCAACAGAAACTAAGGGAGCTCCCATTCCTGGTCCTTTTTAGTAAAAAAAAAAAAAAAAAATCTTCAGTATAATCGTAAACTTTCCTTGAATTGAATCAGAAAATCTCTTTCGTTCTCGTACCTTTGGTATAACAGATAACATCGATATCCTTAATTTGAACATTAGAAGTTTTTAAAGCTTCTTTAACAACCGGTATGATATGCTCCCTATGATGAACAGCAGTATCCCTCGGTAAAAATCCTGTTCCCGGAGGTGTAACGTGTGTGTGCCGTATATTTGCCAATATATTTACTACGCCTGATTCAGTATTGTGTTCTATAATGCCTATTCCTAATTTATTTGCTGAACCCTCAAAACCAATTGCAATCATTTTTTTTTTAATTTTCTCTGGAACAAATGCCGGAAAAAAGAAAAAAGGTGACAAAAAATATATATATATAAATTTGAGATTGGTGTCGATCATGTGACATTGATCAAAAAAGTTTTTAAGCCACCGGTCACTTTTTTTATTTTTTTATATTTGAAAAAATCCTCCTTTTACATAAAGATGTCTCCATCAGCTAAAAAAGTCTGGATCAGATCAAAGTAATTTTACGTAAGAAATTTTAAATCAAATTTTTTAAAAATGGAAATTTCTCCTGAAAAACAACAAATTTCACGTACAACATGAGCTTCAGAATTTGAAATTTTGTAACTTAAGGGTTATTAGTAAATCATCCATTTTTGTAAGCATCACAGTTACATTGAATCATGGCGTCAATCTAAGATAAACCAAAACTCCTTCAACATCCACGTAAGGAGCAATATATACATTTTCATACCTACTATAACCAAAATTATAAAAAAGGTTACCGGTTATGATTACAAAATTTCTCAACATATTTTTGATTACAGAATAAAGATTTACGTGTTATAAACCCGAAATTCAACTCGTAAATTCCAAGTCATCAAATGTAATTATTAAAAAGGGATCGTGTTTATCAACGAACATTTTGGAAAAAAAAAAAAAAAAATTTTTTCACTTTTTGTTTACGTTATTGAGATAATAAATATTTTTGTTTAAAAACAAAAAAAATAAATAAAATAAAATAAAAACTTTTTTAAAAAAAAAGAAAGAAAGAAAGAAAGAAAGATAGTAGAGAATATGAGTACACAAGCTTTTGAAAATAAAAATACAAAGGGTTTGAAGTTTGGATCTTCAAAGTAAGTTTCTTGTTGTTTACAAGTCAAAAAAAAAAAAGGCTTCGATTATTGTTGATTTCATCTTTTATCAATAGTGATAATAAATGTTTAAGCATTGAAATCAATCCTCATTTATCAAAAATTAAACGTCCAAGGAACAGAGGTATTTAGCGAATAACCTTTATTGCGTTCGTTCAACTAAAATCGATTTTATTAATTATAAATTATCCCTCCTCAAAAAAAGTGGAATTCACAAAGGAAATGCTCGAAATAATTGATAAAAAGCTTAATGATTTGGAAGGTGATGATACACATCGTAAGTATAAAATTAAAATACTTTGGTTCTCGTTTTTGTTTTAAAAAATGTTTTTTATAAACATGAAATTATTCAATTTTCTTGATAAGGTAATTTGAAAGATGAATCGCTTACTCCTGACATAAGGTTAGATACCCCCGTAAGCACTCCTATCGATATCGAATGACAAAAAGACCGTTAAATGCTATCCACAGAGATTTTAGGAAAATTGTCCCTTGCCTAGTTTTAGTTTTACAGCTAAAAAAAAAAAAATTTCGATTCTGATATATATATATATATATTGTAAAGACTTAGAATGTTTCGCTTTCAAAATAAAGACAGAATTATATATTTTATATACATTACAGATATATTAAAGGTATTTGCGGAATTACGGATAAATGAAGTTGCTGCAATCGAAAATATAGACTTGATAACGTTTATACCTAATAGCTAGACATACTTTTCGAATCTTCGGATATCAATTGAGTTTCAAACAACTATACATGTAATAAAAATAAATAATCATTGAGAAAAATCTCGCATCGTTGCATTGATACTGTAATAACGATAAATTTTTTTTTTTTCAATAAATAAAATTCCTATTTACGAAAAAAGGAATAGATGTTATATTTTAATTAATTACGTTAGTAAATTCATTAACGAACGCATCTTCATATAGGTACTTTGCAATAGAAAGGGACAATAAAAAATGAATGCTAATTTTGATAATTTTCTAGCAAAGTGCGGACATTAAAAACAAATCTTTTAAATTTTTAAATGTAAATATGTCGAGTATATATATTGATTAAATTCTATTTTAATAAAATATTAAGTGGTAACCTAATTTAATCCTAACTTTAATTCTATGCTCTCATATTAAACCTATTTATCTTTAAACTTAATCTTTAATCCTAACTTTTAATATTAACTCTGATTCTAACTTCTAAACCTAATTTATAAATAACCAACCCTAATCACTAAACAATTACTATATATAATACATTTTAACATATTAATTAAACTTTAGTAATAATGTATATTCAAGGATGATCACAACTTAGCCTATGAATAAAAAATAAAACTTCCTTTTCAAACTTCTTTCTCTCTTTGTTCTTCCTAAACTCTCTTATTCTAAAAAACAGTTTTTGTTAGTCCAAATAGTGGTGTTTTTTGATAAAATATTTTTTTTGCTACTTCTAATAGCCATTTTTTTCATTTTTTCTCCTTTTTCTTTTTGCTCACAAAAGTAAACATCAGGAGGTATCCCAAATAATGATCAGGATTAATAATAACTTTAGATCAACTAATTGCATATGATGATTTTTCTATTACCTTCCTAAATAAGCAAACTCTTTTAGGTCTCTGACATTATAGAGCCTATTGATCTTAGTAAGATTTTCTGATTTTCACAACTGTATAATTTGAACTTTATATAATAACTGCTAGCAGCTGTAATCTGAAATGACAGATATATTAGTATGAAAGTTTGAAAGTACCAAAGAGCCTCTAACAGAACTTAATGATATGAGTGTTCCTATAATGGAAGATCACTATAATTAAGAATTAACTAGGCAATTTAGCTATGAATTTGTTAGAGTCAAATATTTTTATTAGCTTCTTTTTTGGTTTAACAATAATTTAAGTTACTTATTTTGTATTGAATTTAAATTTAAGATAAGAATTATTATTAGGTAAAAAAAAGAAGTATAATAATAATTTAGTTGTCATATATTGATGAAAACTCTATTAATAATTATCTTCAGAATATAGCAGGATAACCAGTTAGTCTAAAACCAGTAAACTTTTATCTTACAAGAATATTTTATGCAATTTAATTTATTTTTTTCTACTATATATATATAGTTTTCAGAATTTTCATGTATTACCCTACTGGATTTGAATTTTTATAATAAATTTGAGCATTACTACATCTTTATAAAAAAAAAAAAATTATTTAAAAATAAAATTTAGTTTGTTAGATTTATCTCATTAAGATTATTAAATGATTATATTTTCATATTTCTGAGGTTAATAGATAACAAGATATATAAGTTTAAAATTTTAACTTTTTTTCATAATAATTTATTATATTTTTATCTTTAAAATATCACTAATTAATTACATTTTTTTTTTAATTTTTATTTAGAAACATTATAAAATTTATTATAAAATATTAATTTTAAATAAATTATTTTAAAAATATTTATAGTTATTATAAATAATTTTAATTATTAAATAAAATTATAAGTAAATTTGCTTGCAAAATGCTTAAAAGAATAATATTGATATTTTATTTTTTGTAATAATCTTAAATATTTCTTTAGAAAAACTATTAAAGAAATCTAGTTCTAATTAATATTATATGTTTCTATTTTTACAACTTTTTCTTAAAAATTACTATTTTTAAAACCAATATTAAATAATATTTAATATTATTCTAAAGGTCATTTTTTTAAATAAACATTTTTCTAATAAATTTAACCTATATGATAATATTTATCTATAGTTTTCAAAAAAATATCTATTTAAGAAAACAGCCTTTAGAATAACATACAGTAATAATATTCTATATTTATGTTTTAATTTTTTTTTAAGTTTTAACTCTTATTATTTGATAAATATATTAGCATTATATTATAGAATTCTTCTGTATTTTGTAATTTTTAATATTAGTATTATAAATATTTTATTAAAATTCTAAAATTTCTTTTCTAATATTTTATATAAAATTTGTTTTAGTTAATATATTTAACTTTTTTTAATACTATAAAATAAAAGCTTTAATTTTTTATATAATAAACTTATGAGATTAATAAAAT
Source organism: Funneliformis mosseae (assembly GCA_910592005.1). Classification (NCBI taxonomy): domain Eukaryota; kingdom Fungi; phylum Glomeromycota; class Glomeromycetes; order Glomerales; family Glomeraceae; genus Funneliformis; species Funneliformis mosseae. The sequence continues at coordinate 3,410 of CAJVPP010001096.1, read as the reverse complement.
ATTAGTTAGATTCATAAATTTTAATTAAAGATAATGCTACAACTAGTTGCAATTATGTGATGCTTATTTGTCACTAGTTGCAATTAGTTGCAACTCAATTTTTATTAATGTTGTGACTAGTTGCAACTATATGATATTTATTTATTACTAATTACAACTAGTTGTAGTAATTTTAATATTTAATAAATTATTAAATATATATATTATTAAATGAAATAATTTTTAACTTAATAATTACATTTTGATAAAAATATAATCATTAGAATTTTCTTAATGAGAATTTTCTAATAAATATAAACTTAATTTAATTAGACTAATAGTTGATAAAATATTTCAAAAAGAATGATTAAAGATAATTTTATAGATCATTATTATATAGAGCTATAATTCCTTAATTATAATTTAATAATCAACCAGCTAAAATTACAAAATAATAAAAATGATAGAAATAATGATAATGTTATTAATAATGTTAAATATATTAATATAATTAAAATAGTTTACTTAGTTAAATTTGTTAATTAAATTAAATAATATTTATAATATTTTTGTAGTTAATTAAAGTTTATTTTATTTTAATTTAGTAATAAAGATAAATCAAAAGTTTTATATAAATAGAATAGGAATTTTATGTAATTTTATCAGTCAGTTTTTAGTCAAAATTAGTTATTTTACAATCAGTTTATACAGTCAACTCTTGTTATAGCGAACTCTTGATATAACGAATTTTTTGAACAAATATAATAAAAATACTCTTGTTATAGCGAATTGGCCAATCAAATCTCTTAAAATCTTCACTATAGCCTTATAGCGAAGTTGAGGTCTAGGACATAGAGTTCGTTATAACAAGAGTTGACTGTAGTCAGTTTTTAGTTAATTTTTAAGTATCTTAAGTTAATTAGATTTTGAATATAGTTTATTATTTATTTATAATTTTATAAATTTGTAAATAAAAGCTTATTAAAATTATTGAAAAGTATTAATGTAATTTTTCTATTTAATAAAATTAATCTTACTCTATAACTTTGTTTAGTTAAACTTGTGATATAAATTTAATCTATTATTATTACTTTTTCATATAAATATATACCTATATTCATTAATTGTATTAATTTTATATTGATAATTCTATTAATATAAATAAGACTTTAGGATTATTAATATAAATTATTAATTTTTAGAAATCTAAAACTTTACTATATATATTTATAACATTTTTTACAAAACTTATTTATTCTAAATAAAATATTTAAAAGTTATGTATTATATTTATTATTAATCAATTTTATAATACAAAACCATATAATTTTCAGAAAGAATTTCTTTTAAATAGTATTAATATTTTTTAAAAAAAGATTAAGAATAGTATATATAATATATATAAATCACAATATAGCTTAGTTTATCAAATACTTTTTTTAATTTTCTTAGTATGACTTTTGAAAATACTTTTTATATTTTAATAAATTCTAGAAAATTTATATTAATTATAAGATTTATTTTGAAAAAAAAATAAAATAAAATAAAAAATATATTTTTCTAAAATTTTATATATAATTTTAAAATTTAATTTTTATAAACTATATAAATATATTTTAAAATCTAAATAAATTTCAAGAATACATTTTATAAGTTTAATTATAATTAAGATTACCTAATTTTTAAAAATAAATAATTATAAAAAAAATTCAAATTATAGTTAATATTTATAGTAATTAATTTTATTTATTAAAGCTTATAATCTTAAAAAATATTTATTATCTTATAATTTTTAAAATTTTTAAATTAATCTTATAATTTATTTAACTTATAGTTATTTATATTAAAAATAAATTAAAGAAAGATATTTATTAATTATAATTAATTTTTTTTATTAATAATTTAAATTTGCTTAAAAATTAATTTATAATTTAAATAAAAAGTTATTCTATTTATATATAGCATAATAAAAATAATCAGAATAAAATTTAATATAAAAACTTACTTATTTTTTCTGTAATATAAAATTAATTATATTAAAATTTTAATAATTATTTATAAAAATTATTTATTTGATTTTATTTTTATTATTTAATTTTTATATAGAAAAATTTAAAAACTTTTTTTTTAAATGTATCAAATTAGTAAATTAATCATCAAATAGCTTAAATCTAAATCTTATTGAAAATTTAAGTCATTTTTAAAGTAACATATAAAAAAATATAAAAAAAGATATTAATAAAATAATAGTTAATAAAAATCAATTTCTGTAAACATTTTTATTAAAATAAATTGAATTTAAAATTTTAGTTAATTTGACTTATAACATGTTAATAAAATTTAAATAAATAATAATAATAATAAAATTTGCTATTTACAGTACTTAGCTTAGAAACTTTTTTTTTCATCATTTAATAAAGAGTTTAATTTTAATTTATATATATTATTAAATTTTTGAAGTAAAATAATTTTGTCATATATTATATTAAAATTAATTTGCTACTATTAAATAATATTTAGTATATAAATTAATTAAATAAAGATATATTTAAGATAAAATTTTAATTTTAAAATATAAAATACTAAATTAAAAAATTAAAATTTAATAATAAAATAAAATTTTAAATAAATAAAATTAATGAATTTTGCTATAAATCACTAGTATTATATAACTTTTAATTATTACTAGTGTCATATTCCTCTGTGATTTGATTTTATTATGTATTTTTTGAACTTAGAATTTTTTCTATAAAAAACCTTATTTGTCACATAAGTATTTTTTGTGATTTTTAGAAAAATTACCCAAAATGATTTTTTTTGTGGAATAGCTATCACTAAAAAAGAAAATAATTAATATTTTTATTCATAAATTTTATAATTCTAACTTGAATTACAAATATTATGTAATACCAATGATGATTATCACCAGTGATCAATAGTAAGTCTCTTATTTAATATAATATTATTTTTAAAATTATTTTTTTTATTAATATAAAATTAAATTTTATAAATTATTTTGTAAATTAATTTTATAATATTATTTTTAATAATAATTATATATTCGGTTAGGTATTTAACTTAAAATTAAATTTAGATGTTGAAACTGACATATGACATATCTGCCAAATATGTCATATCTGCCAAATAGGACATACAGTTATACCTCGATATAACGAAGTTGCCGATCCAGCCGATCAGGACTTCATTATAAGAATCTTCATTAACGCTATAATGAATTATGCGAAATGTATAACGAATAATTTGTTATAGTGTTAACGAATTATTCGTTATAGTAGATAATTACTGATTTCATTACACAAATATAATTTTATTATTTCCAGAAATATTTTCACATTATTAATTGTTGAACGACAGTTTTATTAATTTACTTAAATTTTTTTTTTAAAAAAATTTATTTTTTTAAAATAAAT
>CAJVPP010001095.1:0-22881 GCA_910592005.1 Funneliformis mosseae | reverse complement strand
AGTAATCTTAAATTATTTATTATATAATTAAAAAATAAAATTTATTATAATATTATATATATTTATAAAATTAATTTTTTTAAAAATTTTTTTAAAAATTTTAATTTTTCATAAAAGTAAATCAGAAGAGAATTTATAGTAAATAAGCAGGCAAATTTGTCTGCAAACTTCTATAGTTTAAAGGATAATATTTTATTAAAAAAACTTGATAATTATTTATTTTTACGTAAATGTATAAAATTATATAGTATTTTATTAGTTTAAAAAAGTAAAAATAATTAAAAAAAACCTAATGTATATATAAATATAAATATATTATAGTAAATAAGCATTTTTTTAATTATATAATCTATATAATTAATATTATAATATGCTATATAATCTCTATTTAAATATTATACTATATTTAGTATAGATAAATCACATAAATAAAATAAATACTTACTTTTTTATTAAAATGAATATATTAAATTAATAATAAAATTAATATAATAGAGAATAAAATTATTTATTAAATGAAAAGTGAAAAAATAAGAAATTCTAATCAATATAAAATGTCTTTCTGAAAATACGAAAAAAAATATTAGAAAAACTATAAATATTTCTAAAAAAAAAAGAAGCATACCTCATATATGATTATGAAAAAACCTAAAATTAACTGCAAGATTAAGAAATAGTATGAAAAATGCATAAAATATTATAATAAATAAGATTACTAAAAGTATCAAAGAATTAAAATATAAATATATAATAAAATTAAAAGATTAATTTACTATTATAGTAAAAAAAAAACTAATTTATAGCTATAATAAAATATAATTAAATTTAAAGTAATAAAAATAATGCTGTTGTTTTTAATGAATTTAAATAACTAAAATAAATAAATTTAAATCTTTATCTAATATATAATAAAAATTTTTTAATTATAATATTTGTAAAGAAAAATACTATTGCTATTATACTAAGAAAACCTTATTAAAAAAGTTCTCTATATAGATTTAGAAGAAGTATTTGAAGAATTTTAAAATCTTGTAAAAATTAAAGAGATGTTAAATATATAAGTTTTCTTATAATATTAATCTACAAACTTTATAGAAAATAATATATATAAAAAATTAGCTATTTAACTTTTTATTATTCTTCATTATTAAACATGCTTATTATATATCGTAAAATTTGTAAATTTAATAGCATTTAGAGATTTTAAAATCTATCATACTAAAATTGCTTAAATTTATACAGTTTTTAGTGAAAAAAATGATAGACATATTTTCAAATAATATGTATAAACTTAAATTTTAAAATGCAAAATTTTTTATTTATTTAAAAAACTAATACTAACACAATATTTTTTATTATTTAATTAATATTTTATGTGATTTCTTTTTACACTGATTCATGCTTTAAACTAGTTTAGCATGCAATTAAAATATTTAAGTAAGTATTATATAATATAAATTGTCTTATCTTTGCTGGATTTTATTAAGAAAAATGTCATAAGAGATTATTTTATTTTTTGCACTAATTTTTAATCTTTATCTTTACCTTTTTTATAAAATTACCTATGTATTTTTGATAGGATTTAAAGTCTGAGCTATATGAAAGATAATAAAGACTTGTCTCAGATGATATTTTTTAAAGTTATTTAAATATCTCGTAAAATGCGATTTAGATTATATTTTTATTAGAAGATCTAATTTTGATAGTATAATACATTTATTGTTCAATTTAGTAATATAAATAATAAAAAAATGATAATGTTATAGCAAAAAAAATTCAGTATTTTTATCACTATTTTTTATCATCAGAGACTGTAATAATTAAAAAAAAATAATTATTACTATACTAATATTATTATTAATAATAAAATTTTTGAATTTTTATTAATTAATAGTTCAATTAATAACTAATTTTAGCATACTATTATTGAAGATTTTAATAATCATGAAAAATGAAAATAATATAATTATATATTATAATTATTAAAACTCATATTTTACAAATAAATGATATTTTATGAGTTTGATAATTTTAACATAAAACTATACCTGCTTAATATATTTCTGCTACTTATCATTAAGAAGATTTATTAACAAATTAATTTTTATTAGTTCAAAAATTAATATCTATAATTTTTTTATTTATTTTTCATAATTATTATTCCTTATTTTAATTTTTTTATAGGTAGAGTTCTAAACAAATCAATTTAAATTAAGTCAATCAAGCTTAAATTGAAAAGATCAGATCAAATCAAATAAAAATCTGATTTAGTTTAAATTTTTATTTGACCTAATCTGATTTGATTTAAAAAGAAATTTTTTTCTTGTTTAATAAAAATAAATCATTTAAAAAAAATGATAACTGAATCATTTTAATTGAATAATAATAAATTATTTAAATAAAATAATAAGAAATCATTTAAAATAAATAATAAAAAATTGTTTAAATAAAATGATAATAAATTATTTGAATCAAATAAATGATAAAAATTATTCAAATAGAATGATAAGAAATTATTCAAATAAAATGATAATAAATCATTTAAAATGAATAATAAAAATTGTTAAAATTGAATATTATCATTCAAATTAAACAATAATAAATTGTTCAAATTAAATAATAAATATTATTCATTTAAAATAAATGATAAGAAATCATTCAATTTATAGATGAGGGATAAAACCTTTTAATAACAATCAAAACTTAGATGAATCTATATTAAAATTATAATAAGAGATATGACAAAATCCTTTTAATATAATGAAAGCTAAAACTGTTAAAATTATATTAAAAATATAGAAAAGGATATGACAAAATTATTTTGAAGATATTTTAGTAAGCATTTATAATTCAATCAAATGATAATAAATTATTCTAAATGAATAATAATGATTGGTTAACCTAAATTTTATCAAATCAGTTTAGATTAGGTCAACCTGTTAATTTGATCTAATATTAACCTAAATATTTACTAATCTGATCTAGATTTTCAGATCAGATCAAGTTAGGTAATAGGTTAATCTAATTTGATTCAGAACTTTACTTATAAACTTACTCTTTTTTTTTTTCTTATTTATCTTTATTATGATTCTAATAAATAAATCTTATTTTCTATTATATTATTTATTTTATATTTTAATTCATTAATATTTTATTTCTTAAATTATTTTTCTTCTTTTAAAAATTTCTTTATTTTCTTTTTTTCTATAAATTATTTTTACATTTATTTCATTTTTCTTTAAGTTTATTTTATACCTTCTGTTTAATTATTTTATTATTATCATCAATTATTTATCATAAGTTATTATTATCATCATTTATATATCATATATTATTATTATCATTATTTATATATTATATATTTATTAATTCGTAAAGCATTAAACATATAATTTTTTCTTTTTTTATTCTAGTAAATATATATTACAATTTATTATTCAGATTTATTATTTATTAATATTAATTAATAGATTTATTAAAAATTAGAGTAAACTTATTATTCTTTTTTAAATATTAAATTAAGCATAATTTCTCTTTATTATTATTATTCTATAATATATGATAAGTGATTTACATAATTTTTTTAAAATGTAGTAATTTTACTAAATCTTTATTATAATAAAAGTAAATTATTTATATATTATAGTAAAATTAAAAATAAAAAAACAAAATATAATTACAAAAAATAACAAAATCATATTTTTTAAATTAACTAAAAGATGATCAACTTTATATTCCTTCAAAATTATCATATTTTAAGAAATAAAAAAAAAGACGTGATCAATACTACATTAAAAATTTGATCAAAAGATCCTAACTATACTATGATATATTTTTTCAGGTAATTTCAAAAGAGTGAAAAATTAATTTTATTATATTTATATTTTATTTTAAGCAATTCAGAATGGAAATAGGTCAATTTTATTATTTATTTTTATATTTTTATAGGTAATTTAGAAGAATAAAAGGTCAATTTTTTATTATTTTATTATTATCTTTACATTTTTTTAGGCGATTTTGGGTTAAAATTTTCTATTTTTATATTTTTTATTTATTATTTTTACATTTTTAAATGATTTTAAAAAAAATGAATTATATTTTTATTATATATTATCATTATTTATTTATTTATATTTAAAATAATTTTAAAGAATTTTAAAAGGAAAATGGATCATATTTTTATTATTTTTATTATTTTTTTTTAATTAAGAAATTAATTAATAGGTTTTAGTTATATTTTTGTAAATTTATTTTAGATTATTATTAATAAAATTTTAATATTGATAAATTTAATAATAAAATGTATTGATTTTATATATTTATTGCTTATCTGAGTAGAATTAATTAGTATTAATTAGTAGTATTTTAGACTGATTTATTATCAAAATAATGTCAAATTGAGATCAATTTTTAGGTTAATTTATAATTGAATTATTTGTCTAATTAGTATTGATTAGTTTTTGAATTGTTGAGTCAATTCTAAATTAATTTATAATTAAATTGCTTATCTAATTGAAGTAAATTAATATTAATCAACATCTGAATAATTGCTAAATTGAGACTAATTTTAAACTGATTTATAATTAAATTTAAGTTCTAAATTAATACTAAATGGTTGAGATCCTATAAATATTCTAACACTCAGAATCCTGATAGTCCAGAATCCTGATAGTCCAGAATCCTGATTTCAAATTTTTGACATACTCAAAATCCTGATAGTCTATAATCCTGATGGTCTTCAATCCTGAATGGACATAATCCTGACTGTCAGTATCCTAACTATATTTTTTAAATTATTAAACTAATTAATTTTAGGATTAGAATTAGATTAGGATTAAAATCAGAATTAGGGTAAGGTTGGTTTATTTTTTTTATTATATTGAATTAAGGTTAGAAAAGTTAAGGTTGATTTATTATTTTAATTGCATTGAATTAGGGTTAGAAAGGAAAAATTTGGTTTATTATTTTTATTGTATTGAATTAGGATTAGAATGGGATTAGGGTTAGTAAAAAATTTAATTTAATTTTTAATAAATATATATATTGCAACACAAAAATATTATTATATAATTATATTTAATGTAATACTTATTAATGAAGCAAATTTATAAAAATCACATATTGCAAAAATTAAATATTTATTATTATATTTTATTAAATTTTTTTTAGCGATATTAATTTTTATAAATCAATTTAATTAATTATATTATTATAAAGAAAGATTATATGTATGACTGCGCAGAAAAGCTATAATTGAATAGTTTTCTTGATTATTAAAAATCATCATTATTCTCTTTCCCTATCAATTAAACTTTTTTTACTTTGACTAAAGTTCACTACAAAAAATACGTTCAATTTGAATATCAACTTACTGCTATTCTTTTTGTAATTCTTTAATGATTATATAAACACTTACATATGATTCTCTAACCAAAATTTCTTAACAACGATACTATACTTTTACAGTATTTTATGTTCATAGAACTTTAAATTCTATCAAATTATAAACTGATTATAATACTAGAGAAAATAGTGGTGAATTACAAATTATATTTCTATTTCACAATTGTTTTCATATTTTTTCATAAATATAGTTATCTTCAAATTACTGAACTACATTATTTACTTTCGAAGGTATTATTAGTTTAATGTATCAAATATAACAGGAATTTCTTGTAGTGGTAAAAATGCTAAGGCAAATAGATATCATATTATATATCATAAAACTAAAATGCTTATTATTTCTATAATGAACAGCCAGCTCACAATTTTGTATTTTTATCAACCATTTTATCCTAAATAGAAAAAATATTCCTTATTGGTAGCATTTGAAAATTTATGATGTGATATATTAATTGTGACTTATTCAAAATCTGTAATTATATGTGATGGTGTTAATTGAATATCATTTTCATCAGCAAATTCAAATAAATTATTAAAAAGCCATTTATAAAGTTTTTCAGATTTGTATGTCATTAATACATATACTAATAGAATTTTTGAATTTTTTTCAGTACCATCAGGAGCGTGAATTATATAAAGTTGACAAAATATTATTAGAACTGTTTTGAATATACTGTCCATAATCTAAAATATTACTTGAGATAAATATTGAATATTATTTTTTGTGATAAATATAAGAATTCATTCTTATTCAATTATATGATCTTTAACTAAAAAAGGTTTTCCATTTAATATAATACGAAATGAATTTAAGATATTAATTTCTGCTATACTTTAAAGTTCTGGTGATATTTTAACTTTTCTAACTTGAATAATTTTTCTATGAAATACATTGTGTGATAGTATATAAGAATGAGTTTCATTAGAAATATTAACCATGTTATTTTGTATAATTTGTATAGGTTATTCTCTAGTTTTACTAGCTCTTTTTTTAATTTTCACAATAGCTTTTGCAACATTAGTTCTGCTAGCTTGAGATGTATAGTTATGATCAATAAGAGTTTTAAGATAATGTGAGCCATTATTTAGTATAGTTATAGTCTAGCCTTTATATTTTTCTGATTTTCTTTTTTTACAACACTAATAGTATTTATCATTTTGACTTTATTCTTTTACCATTAAATATCCACAAACATTTATTTTGTTATTTCCTTTTTGTGATAGTACAAGTTCACAAATCTCACTCATTTTTTTTATAAGAGATTTTTATGTAAAAAAATTTTTGAAGAATAATAAATGAAGCAAAAGAAATTTTCATGAAAGAATTTTTTTATTTTGATTAACTAATGAATTTAAAGGTAGTATAATAATATGATGATGATAATATTATACATATAATTATTTTGACTTTTTCTAACCTCATGATTTTTTATTTTGATTAGAATAATATAATGTCAGTATTTTAACAGTTGGGATTATATTTATTTGGGATTGAAGACTATCAGGATTATGAACTATTGGGATTTTAGGTATGTCAAAAATTTGGAATTAAAATTTTAGACTATCAGTATTCTGAGTGTTAGGATATCATCGTAAATCTCAAATAGTTATATTCAATTAGAGTTAATTAACATTTATTAGCATGTATTTATACTGATCAGAAAATATGACAAATTAGTCATAAATAGTATCAAAATCAGCCTAAAATTGGCTATCTAATTTTTAGTTAATTTGGATCATTTTATATACTGGTCAAATAATACAAAATGGCTAGAAATCAGATAGCTAACTTTAGGTTAATTTTTATATTATTTACAGCTAATTACCATATTTTCTGATAAGTATAAATATGCGCTGATAAAGATTAATTAACTCTAATCAGAAATAGCTACTATGCATCAATTCAAAACTTAAATTCAACAATAAATTAGTTTAAAATTAACCTTAATTTAGTAATAATTCAATGCTAATCGATATCAATTGACTCAAATTAGATAAGTAATTCAGCATCAATAAATATATAAAATCAATACATTTTATTTATTAAATATTAAAATTTTTATAATAATAAAAATCTAATATAAATTTGCAAAAATATAATAAAAATATTACTAAACCTACTGATTAATTTCTTATTAAAATAAAATAATAAAATAATAAAAATATGATACATTTCCTTCAAATTCCCTTAAAATCATTTTAAATATAAATAAATAAATAATATATGATAAAATATGACCAATTCCTTCTGAAATTATCTAAAAATGTAAAAATAATAAATAGAAAAATATAATAAATAGAAAAATCAATTCAAAATCGCCTAAAAAAATGTAAAGATAATAATAAAATAATAAAAAATTGATTTTTCCCTTTTGAAATCATCTAAAAAATATAAAATTAATAATAAAATTGATCTTTTACCTTTTTAAATTTATCATTTACCATTGTCTATTATTAAATTAATTCACTTTATTCAATAACAGATAAAATTTCCTTTCTGACTTCAATATATTCTTTATTTTCAGTTACATATTCTTTAGCAATTGTAATACTTACTTTAATTTTAGTCATAAATTACATTAGGTTACATTGCATTTTATATGACTATTTTATAATATTAAATAAATATAACCAATCGTAATGCTATACATTATCATAGTATTTTTGTTTTTATTAAATTTAAGATAATGATAATAATGCAATACTAAAATCGAATACTTTCTAAATAAATGATTTAGCTAAAAGAAGAAATAAAAAATATATTAGTAAAATATACTAAATAAATTTAAAATATATTAAATTAAATAAAGAAAATAATAAACCTTAGCTGATTACTAAGAATAGTTATATATAATGATAATAGATATTGAATGATTAAGATTCTATTATAAAAGTAAAAAATCAGTTTATTATTTGAAAAATTAGTTAGTCAATTGATAAAATTTAACTTAAGTTTTTCTTTTTCATCAGCTGATTTTAATAGTTGTGAGCATATTATAAGTTTTGATAGTAATTGAAATTCTAATATAAAAGTAAAAATTGGTTTATTATTTGAAAAATTGGCTGATTGATTCATAAAATTTAACTTTGTTCTTATGATAATTTTTTTGTTAACATTTTGATGGCATTTTATATAAAAAGAAAATTGTAAAAAGAAAAAATTTAATTGTAAAAATAAAATTTGATTTAAAAAAATAAAATTTGAATTAAAATTATTTTTTAAGAATTGAAAAAATTAAGCTTATTTATAAATTTTTATATATATATTAGAAATAAACTTAAATAGTTATATTAAATAATACATTAAATTAATATAATATTTAAAGTAAATCAAAAACAATTTATCAATATATTAAATTAAAATAAACTTAAAGACAATTTTTTTATCATTTATAAGGATGCCTATCATAATTATTAAATTATAAAAAAATTGCAAAAATCTTAAAGAATCGCAACATTTGCGATTTCTTTTCAAATTTTGCAAAAATTTAGCAAAACTATTAAAGAATCACAATTTTTTGCAATTTTACTTTGAATTTCGCAAAAAATGTGAAAATTTTAGAGAATTGCAAATTTTTGTGATTACTCATTAAATTTTATAATTTTTCATGAACCTCAAAGAGAAATTTGTAATTTTTTGCGATTCTTCTAAAAGTTTTACATATAAATTGCAGATCTTCTTTGAGATTCACATATAATTAAACTGTAATTTCAGATTAATTTGAAAAATTTTGGTTCAGTTCAGATTTTTACCAGTCTACAGTTCAGTTTAGATTCAAAGCAGCATTTTTAAGATTAATAATCTAAACTAAACTGAACTAAAATTTTTAGTTCAGATTTGAATTGGCTTCTAATTCAAACTGAACTGAACTATTCAGAGTTTTATTCATAATTCATAATTATTTTATAATGCATAATTAATTCTTAATTTTGATTAGTTAATTATTTATATAATAAATATTAAAAATTATAAATTATTTTATAAGAAAAAAAATGTAAATTTATTTTATAAAATTATTTAATAATTTATTATGAAAAATATTATTATACTTGTATAATAATATTCTTTACTCAAAATCTTTTAAACCTTCATCTACTAGATCTTTCAAATCAAAATCTTCTTTATTTTCTAAATTTACTTCTTGATTATTATTTTCATTAAAGTTTATATTATTATTAATAATTATAGCATTTAAATTCAAAGTTGCAATAATATTTAACTCAATATCTATTACTAATTCTAAATTTTCTCTAAGATTTATATCAACATTCTCTTCGTCCTCTTTTTTATCTAACTTATTATTAATTGAATTCATTAATAAATTGACTATTTCTTCAATAAACATATTTTTACTAGTATAATGTAATTCACTTTCCATTTTTGAAATACAAAATCTTTGAATTTAGCTATAACTTTAAGCTGAGATATCGATAAATTAGTACAATAAGAATTCATAAATTAACTCAAAATAGAAAAGAGTCTTTCATATAAAGTATTATGTGGTATAATATCAAAGATACAAATTGTTACTATTTCAAGGAAATTAGAAAAAGATTTGCATGTCATCCATCAAATTAAAGGAGTATCATGATTTTTAGCATAAGATGATTTAAACAGTATTTGCTTTAGATTAAACTTATGCATTTGAGTAACTAAAGTTTGACAATTAGCCTTATTATATCCTATATTCTTTAATATTTATATAGCAATTAAATTTAACTAACAAAAAAGTGTTAGCTTTAAACCTCATCTTAAATTTATTAAGTTAATTAATAATACAACTAATATAATATAATTAAAGTACAGAGGGTGGACAAAAGTTTCTGAACACTTTTTCATCAAATATAAAACTTATAATTCCTTAGCATTAATAGCAAAAGTTCTAATATTATTTTATTTAGAGCTGGTTAAGGCATACATTTCGTATTAAACTTTTAGTACTTGGTTGGGCCTTTCTTTGCCACAATCACAGCCTGTATTTGCTGTGATATGCTATCGACTAAATTTTCAATAATATGCATCAGAATTCCTTGCTATACCTTTTTAACATATCGGTCGAGATCAGCAAGATTCGATAATGATTTTTAAATATGCATGAATGTTTTTTTTAATATCAGCCCATAATTTTCAATTGGGTTAAAATCAAGACTTTGGGCAGGCTAAGTAAAATATTGCTCTGCATTGTTCTTTAATTAATTCTTTATTTTGTCCTATTATTTTTCGATTTAGTAGAGATTAAGTGAATTAAATCAAAACAACAAAAAAAATACGAATTTTTTTATTTTAATTATGTAAATAAATAATAGACGGTCATATGACTGCAGTATAGTATCACAATCATATAATGAAAATTTTTTAAATTGCATTTATAAAGGTGTTCAGAAACTTTTGTCCACCCTCTGTATATTAAAAATTTACCTCTATATTTAGAATGCAAGAAATAAGCAAGTAAATATAAATCATCATCAATCATTTAAATCTCTTATTAAATAATTCAAATAATTGATTATGAAAGCCAATATTATAATTAGTAAAAAGATTATTAATTACAATCACAATTTTAATTATTGCTATAAAACAATCTGTTAAATTTGAATTAAATTTTTCAACTTCAAGTATAGTATTATGAATTCTCACGTAAAATATAACAAGATAAAAAGAAGGAAATTCAATTTCACTACTATAACACAACAAAAATGAAAATTTTTTGCTAAAGCTATGGATATACATTTCTAATAACAAAATATAGAAAAACTTTACTTACTACCTTTATCTCACTTTAATATGAATTATATATGAAAATAACTTAAAAATACTATTATGACTGCTGCAGATCAAAATACTTCAAAATCTAAAGAATTAGTCATATATTATGAGTATCTGAAACAAATTAATAAAATAGTTCTCAAATTTAAATCTGCAAGAGTAAAATCAAAAACCTGACCTATAGGAACTGAATAGATAGCTAATCTTAATATTATCAAAAAAGTTATGCATTTAACAAAAATGTCAACAATTCTTTACCTGAAGTACTAATAGAATTTAATATTAAAGAAGTAAAAAAATATTCTTAAAACTATACCATAATATTAAAGTACTATTTAGAATAGAAGAGGATAATATTTCATATTAGTAAATTAAATATTTCATTGATCAATATTACCTTTAATATAAATCAAATCTGGGTAAAGTGATTTAATTAACTTTAGGAAAATCAAAGAAAACAATTATATTAGATTGACTTATTATTAAAAATATAGATGAATAATATTCTTTAATTAGCAATCCTCTATCTAATTAAATAATATATCAATTAATATTTGGGAGGGTTTTTAGGAAAATCAGGTTCTGAGAAATTTTTCACTTAAATTAAGAGCTTAATACATTTTAATCTAATAACATCAAAAACTAAAATGCAATAAAAATCTCAATTTTGTTAAAAAATTCCTGGAACCTGATTTTCCTAGCAATCAATCCATTTTTAGAATTATGCAATTTCTGACTCACATATCACCCCTTCATTTAAAAGATAAACTACTCAATATCAGCCAAAAAATTATGTTAATGAAAGATGGTTTGATAATATTATGCAACTTTCTACTATAGAAGAATAGACTTCAGTTATATTATAACTTCCTAATGATAAAATTACTAGTCTATCAGGAATTCATAATGAAATGATTAAACACTTAGGTCATAATACATAAGTTCTCCTTTAGAAACTTATTAAAATATATTTTAAACTTAGTGATATCCCATCAAAATAAAAAATAGTCTATGTATATACAATTCCTAAACTTATAGATTAGGATTGTGATATTACAAAAACTCATCCTATTACTTTACTGAAGACTACTAGAAAAGCTTTTGTAAAGATTATTACTAATTGCCTTTCTAAAATACTTGCTAAACACAATATCTTAAAAGGTAATAATTATACTAGTCTTTCTGGAGAATTAATAGAGAATCCTATCAAAATAATAAATATGATTATAGAGAATGTTGTAAAAAATAAAAAGATTTATAAATTCTCTTGCAAAACTTATCTAAAGCTTATGATAGAGTAGATCTCAATATTCTCAAACTTGTATTCAAAAGAATTAAAATCCTAAAAAACTGTATTTCCTGTTTAATCAATTTTTTCACAAACAGAAAAAATGCTATTTTTATTTAAGATAACCTTTTAGATTATTATGATGTTAAGATTGGTATTGATCAAGGTGAGACATATCACCTTTTCTATAGTATATATATTTTAACACTTTCTTTTATGAAATTAATAGTCTTAATAAAGATTATTTGAATTTCTAATGTTAAAGATATGATTTCATTTTCGTTGATACTATATGAAGTCAATCTTACTGTGCTATAAATATTGATAAATGATTAACATTATTAACATTATTAGTATTTTAACTTAATTAATATTTTTATTTTATTTATTTTATTTATATATTATATTATTATTATTTATTATATTATTATTATCATTAAATTGTAATTTATCTTTTATATTTATCTTATTGTTATAAAATAGTTTAGTATTAGATAGTTATTTCTTATAATTATATTTTTGTATAAATAGAATAGAAATTTGTCCTTGCAAAAAAGCAGAGATAACAGTGTAAATTCAATAGTTCAAGTTCAAGACTTAGAATCTAAAGTTAAGAATTGCTAAGGATACAAATCTCTACAATAAAGGAATCTCTTTCTAAAACTACACATATTAAAATTCCTTCAACGTGTCAATTGTGTTTATCATATTTACAAGTTGTTAAAGTTATTACTTGTCTAAAAGAATAAACCTAAAATTAATTGTGATAAAACTTATTTCACAGTAGCTTAATAGTTTCTCGCACATTTACTTCCTATTATTAAGTCATAGTTACTCTAAGTTTGATAAGTGTAGGGTTAACAAATTGGTGATTTCTGCCAGGTTTATAATTGTCTTTATTAAACTTATATGAATATACCTACTAGTTTTGATATTTTAAAAATAATTTAAAAATATCATAAAGAAGCGCACAGAAATAATTCACCTTTGGAAAAAGACGTATCTTATATATAATACAATCCTATTAATTAAACAGTAACAAAAAATTTTAAAAACTTTTAGAATTAGATTTCTAGTGAATATAATACTACAGCATTCAGTGATTGTTCTTTAATAGCATTAAATTTTATTTAGATAGTTATCATGAAAATACTCATAATAGTAATAAAACAATAAAAGCAGCAGTTCCGTTATTATATTATTTAAATTATTACCTATACCCTACTGATTTACCTTCTATTTTACAACATTTATTATTAGTTACTCACACTACTAAGTATTTTAAAAAATCTTTAATACTTCTATCTCATCCCTTACTCCCATATCTACAATCTTTAAATCAACTGAAATAACAATGAATACTAAATAGTTAAAGAACCTCATAAATCGTATGATGAAAAGTTTCAAAGATCTTGCTAAAAATATCAAAGTACACCGTCTGATTCAGGTGAAAATAGTGGAAATCTTACACTAAAAAAAAGTAATATTATTCTGGTAAAACCTTTCTATAGAAATGATGATAAAGATCCTAATAATTGGATTAGAAGCTTTAAAATTACTGCTAAAACAAATAATTAGTCTAAAACTCATATGCTAAAAATTGTACTAAGATACCTGCATGGACTAGCTGCATATTAGTTTGAAGAAAATAATGATACTATTAATCGATAGAATGAAGATAATAATGCTACCATAAGTTTTGTACTATTATTTTTGGAAAATTCTCAACTTAGGAGGAGCAAAATCTATAGCACTATCAGTTAAATATACTTCACTAAGAACCTTATGAAAAAGTAAATTTTTATGCAGAAAAATTTAAAAGATTGTTAAAAAAAGTCAACTCTTCTAGTGTTTTACCAAATAAATATACTGTAAGACTTTTTTTTAATGGATTGAGAAAGAATATCATCCCTCTCGTAATATTTTCTTATCTTAAAAATGTAGATGAAGTTATTGAAGTAGCTAAACAAGTTAAGAGTGATCAATATTAGCTCAAACAAGTAAAAGTAATAATACTATCAATAATTTTACCAAACAAATAAAACAGTTATCCTTAAACTATGTAACTCTCTCTAATACGTTATCTGTGCAACTTAAAGGAAAACCTGAAAAAAGAAAGCTAAAAGATAATAAAAATCTTATAAAAGTTTGGGATACAAAAGTTTGGAATAAAAAGGATGATATTTGTTACCATTATCAAGAAAAAGAATATTATTCAAAAAATGCATATCTGAAAAGCCAGTGTATTGAAAGAAATCTGATAAAAGAGAAGCTAGTTATGTTAGAATTTATACTGATAGCAAAGAAGAGGAAGTTGAAGAAGTAGAGAAGGAAGAAGTCTATGCTTACTACAAAACAAACCCTATACTACTAATAAAAAAACTGCTTAACAGTTAGAAGCAGGAAGAAGAAGACAATCTAAATCTGGAAGAGAATTAAACTTGAGAAGCAGAAAATCTATTGATGAATTTATGGAAGTAGAAATTCTACAAATTATTACTCCTACTTTAAAAAAGAAAGTCTAATGAAGACCATCCCAAATTGATCAAATGCCTTCCTATAATATTATGTAAAATTTATTGCAAATACCTTCTTCTGCAAAAATTGATCAATTTTTGCAATATCTAAATCAAAGACGCAATCTTGCTTAAGGGTTGAAAAAATCAAAAATCCAAGAAATAAATTATATTAATAAAGAAAATGAGGAAGAAAAGGAAGACAAATCTATAGCTGTTCGTTGTTATATCAGAATTAAAGGAAATCCTGTAATTGCTATCTTAGATTCTTGAGCTGCTATCAGCATTATTATCAGAAAATTGATGAAGAAAGTTGGATTATCTATTGATGAACAGTTTAATATTGTTATAGTCACTGCTAATGGAGAAAGAACTAGAGCATTAGGATAAGTTAGAAGGACTCAAATTACTATTCAAAATCTATTAATTCCTATCTCTTTACAAGTTATCGACTCTTAAGATAAAAATTTACTTCTAGAAATGGATTGGTTTAGAAAAACTCATGCTAGCCTTGATTTTAGAACTGATCAAATTAGGTTGAGATATTTAGCGAAAACAATCACAGTTCCTGTGATTTCTAATGCAAATAAAGCTTCTGTTAGTTATCCTACTACTCAAGATCAACAAGATGATGAACTAGAATACGTTTTGGATGATTATAAGGAAAAAGAACTTAGCAAAAATTGAAGATTATATAACAGATAGTCAAGAAGAATATGAGAAAGAAACTAACCTTTTACCTTTTGACTACAATCCTTGAAATGAAACAAACTTTATCTATTTAACTTTTGCATTTAAGAAAGAATTTAAACCTAATCTAGAAGTATTCCTTATTGAGACTTCTAAAGAAAATATTTGGAAAATTAAAGATAACCTTCAAGTTAAGCCTCTTGATGACAAGTAACAAATGTTCTTTCAAAAATTAATTGATGATTATAAGGATATATATGTTTTAAGCCAAACAAAAATTGGACGAACTAGTTTGGTAAAACATAATATTTTGACCAATAATCATGATCCAGTTACCATAGAAGCTTATAAGTGTAAGAATCCAGCAAAACTTAATTTTCTTAAAGATAAAATCAAGCATATAAAAGAAAATAGAATTATTAGAAAGTTATTAAGCCTTTAGACTTCTTCTGTAGTTATAGTAGCAAAGAAACTAAAGATAAACGAATCTGTGTTAATTATAGAAAATAAATTTTATCTCTAAAAGTGATGCATATCCTACTGAGAATTGATGATTTATTAGAGAAATTTAGAGAAGCAAATTAGTTTCCCATACTTGACCTTACTAGTGGCTATTAAAACCGCTTTTATTTCTAAATTTGACCTGTATTAATTCAACGTTATGCTCTTTAGTTTAAAGAATACATTAGCAACTTTTTAAAGATTATTGAATCTTATTCTTCAAGGATTTTTTTATGAATTCGTTGCTGTCTATTTGGATGACATTATTATTTACTTACAATTTATAAGAATCATATTCACATTTAAAAAAAGTATTTCAAGTGATCAAGTAAGCAAATTTAATGATTAAGCTTAAAAAGTGTCAATTTTGTCTACCTAATATAATATACAGTCCCAGCAAAAAGAATGGCGGTGGAAGACCGCATTTATTTTAGGCTGCAGTTTCACCACTTTCCAGATTTAGGCATTTGTTTATATGCCAAAATCGGATATTAGAACCTGAATTAAAAAAGTAAGTTAAAAAAATAAGATTTGTTATTTGTTTTTATTTTGATTTCCTTTCTGAAACTATGCCAAGCTCTTTAAAAATACAAAGAAATTCTGTTAAATCACTTTAAGACCAAAAAGTGCATAATGCAAAAGAAATTTCTAATCAATTGTGCATTTCTTTGCATACATGTGAATAATATGTCAGTTTACTAAATAAAACTGGCAAAATTTCTATTGGTCACTCTTTTGGTCGTCTAAGAAAATTGGCTTCAAATCAACACCGCAATATTGGAAAAATTCTGCAACATAATCATTTTACTACAGCAGGTGAAATTAAGGTAAAATTGGAAGAAAAAGATCCCAATTTTGATGTTAGTAAACGTATGATACATTGTGAGCTTAACAATCTTGGATATGTTTCTGTTCTTCCAAGAAAGGTTCCTCTCTTGACTCAAAAAGCGAAGAAATTTTGTTTGTCTTAAACACGTGATCATTTGCAATACAACTGGAAAAAAGTTGTTTTTTCTGATAAAACAATACTTCAGATGTTTATAAATATCATGTTTGCATGGTCTCATAATGCAGAACCAATTGCCTCTATAGTAAAGCACCTATTCAAGATTCATGTTTGGACAGTGATTAGTGTTAAAGGAAAAATCAGCATTCATTTGTTTACTGAAAATTTAGATCATCATTTGTATCGAAAAATCTTAGACAATCATTTGTATAATAACGCAGATATATTATACAGATACAGCTGGGTCTTCTAATAAGATAATGACCCAAAAATACCTTACATGATGTTCAAGAGAACTTGAAAAAACATCTTCCAGGACGAGTTCTTTCTTGGCCTTCATACAGCCCAGACTTGAACCCTATTGAAAATGTATGGGTTGTATTAAGGGAAAGGTGGAGAAAAAGATCAAATATTTAGTAGCATAAAAAAAACATTACCTGCGATGTATTCCTTAATACAATTTAGCAGGAATGGGACAATCTTGATGATGCCATGTTACTTCAGTGCATCGAAAGCATGCTAAGCTGGGTTAAAGCATGTATCAATGCAGAAGGAGAACACACTAAATATTAATTAATAATATAAAAGTTGTCATTAGTATTATTCTTATAAATAATAAAAAAAATATATATATTAAAACAAAGTTTGTACATACCGTCAAAATATGTTTCCGCTATTCTTTTCACTAAGAACTGTACTTAGAATATGTGATTGGAAGGAATGGATTACAACCTGACCCTGCAAAAATTGATAAAGTTAAAAGCTTTCCTATTTCAATTAACTTAACAAGTTTAAGGTCTGCACTAGGATTATTCTCATATTATTGACAATTTGTTCTAGGATTTTTAAAAATTGCCAAATTTTTAATTCAATTGTTGAGAAAGAAAGAATCATTCTTTTGGACAGATGTTTAACAAAAGACTTTTGATATTTTAAAGGAAAAATTAATTACTACACCCATTTTGCAATATCTAAATTTTAATAAACTGTTTATTCTATATACTGATACTTCTGAAAATGACTTAGTAGCTGTTTTCTCTCAAAGTTAGAAAATGGACTCGATTGTGTAATAGCATATGCTAGTAGAAGTATAAATAAAGCTGAACAAAATTATAAAATAACTGATCAGAAATGTTTTGCAGTTGTATAGGTTGTGAGATACTTTCATCATTATTTAAGCTCACAACCTTTTATTATTATTACTGACAATTCAGCTTTTAAAAGGTTACAAACATTAAAAATTCCTAAAGGAAGGAGAGCATGATAGATCATGAAACTTTAACAATATGATTTTAAAATTAAGTATAAGTCTGAAAAACTAAATGCTAATGCTGATGCTCTTTTTCGAATTAATATTGATCAAAAATATGAAGATAATACACATGAAGTTTTCATGATAACTACTATTGAAGTTGGAGAATCAGAGGATGAATGGCATATTTCTACTAAGTATAACTCTATTAAGGATAATAAAGAATTATGGTTTGAAAAACAATTATTTTAACAATTTTCCAATATACCTTTAATTACTGCAGTTGAATATGAAAGTCCAAAGAATGAAATAGAAGATATATATCATAAAAATATTAAAATTAAATCAGTTATAGCTAACTAACTTATTACCAAAGGAGAATCTTAATGTACTTTTGCCTGTGATATTGAGAATCATCATATTCATACCTACTGTAAAACTTGTAAAAAAAATCTACCTTATGGTACAATTATCCATGATTATATTATAGAATATGAAAGAGAAAAAATTCACCCTAATATAAAATTAACTTATCTAGTTAATGATATATAGTAGAAAGAACCAGTTTAGTTCATCAAGAAAATGCATATTATCAACTTTATGAAATGTTAGATATTATCTCCCATCCACTTATTAATCTTTCATCTAAACATTTATTAAAATATATTTATTTGAGTGAAAACTAAAGTATTTGCAATACGACAAATAGCTTACAATGGATTTAACACAATATAATCATCTTTTTAATTATTTATAAAACCAAACTTTACCAGAAGAATTAATACTAATTCAGTAACAAAAATTAGTTAAACAATCTAGATATTTTGAAATTAAAAATAATTATTTGTATAAATATGTTTGTCAAAAGCTTCTTAGAGTTATTCGATCATATAAAATGGAAGCTATACTTTATATGATGCATAACCAATTGCCAGATATTTTGCAGTATATATAATGTTCGATAAAATCAAAGAATATTACTATTGATCACAATTATATAAAAATATTAGAGAATATGTCCATTCTTATGATAGCTGTCAAAGAAGAGAAAAATTAAAGAAACACAAAAAGCTACACCTTATATTAGTCCAAGTACTTTTTTATCAAATTGGTATAGATTTTGTTAAACCTTTACCTATAATATCAAATGGAAATAAATATATCATTATAGCTGTCAATTATTTACTAAGTGGCCTGAAACTAAAGCTGTTCCTAAAGCTACTGCAAAATAGGTTACCTTATTTATTTATGAATATATAATCTATCGTCACAGATGTCCTATAAAAATCCTTTCTGATAAAGGAATCCATTTTAATAATTAAATGATTAAGGAGTTGATAGATAAGTTTTAAATCAAACATCTACTATTAATACCCTATCATCCCAAATATATGGTTTAATGAAACGTTTTAATCGTACTTTGTATAAATCTTTAGCAAAATCTACACAAGATTTAGATAATTAGGATCTATAAATTACATTAGCCTTATTTACATATTGTACAAGTAAACACTTCTGTTACAAAAATATCTTTTTTTTATCTAGTATATAGGAGAAATGCAACATTACCCTTGGATAATCTTAATGATCAAATGTTATGTTATTTAAATATTTACAAAATTTTGTTGATCAATTACACAAACTAAAAAAATTGTAAGAAATTGTATTGCAATAGTACAACAAAAACAAAAGAATCATCATGATAGATAAAATGATTTTCTTTATTAATTTGAAATTAGAGATAAAGTTCTTTACTATGATGTGGTTAAAGATAAGCAATGGTCTAATAAACTAAATCTAAAATAGAAAGGACCTTACTATACCCATTAAGTTTTAATAAATAGATAATATAAGATAAGAGAAATAAATGAAGAGTGTTACATATACCTGTAAATGGAAATCTATTAAAGTCTTATCATGATTGCCAAAATTGAGAGTCTCAGATTGTTATATAAAGGATCAGATCCTCTTGAAAATTTCTTAAAATTTTTCAGCATGATGACTTTATTTCAAGAAGTTAAGGATGATTTAATAGCTATTAACATCTTAGCAAATACCAATATTCTTTCACTTTACATAGAGACTGATCCAACTACACAAAAGGTTAAAACCATTTATAGAGCTTTATTATGAGCTACCAGGTTGAAAAATAGAGTATTAGCCTTAGATAATGCATTTTATCTTAGATGAGTAATAAAGATAGAAACTTCAAGTTCAGCTGAACAAACTCAATTTAGGAACCAAATAACTTTATACTATTAATAGACTTCAAAAAGAACTTACTATCTTTTTGAAATTCTAGGAATTACACAAATCGGACACCACTAGAAAAATAACTCTTAGAATGATTTATAATTTTAAATTTCAGGAGTTCAAGGACTTGGTTAATGAAAACTATAAAATTTTGCAGAAGCTGCAAATTTAGAGGAGAAAATTGATACCATATGAAGTCAATCTTACTGTATCACAAAGATTGATAGATGATTAATATTATTAATATCATTAGCATTTTTAACTTAATTAATATTTTTATTTTATTTATTTTTATTCATATATTATATTATTATCATCGTTATATTGTAATTTATCTTTTATATTTATCTTATCGTTATAAAATAATTTAGCATTAGATATTAATTTCTTATAATTGTATTTTATATAAATAGGATAGAAATTTGTCTTTGTAAAAGGGCAAAGATAATAGTGTAAACTCAATAGTTCAAGTTCAAGACTTAGAATCTAAGGTAAAGGATTGCTAAGAATACAAATCTCTACAATAAAGGAATCTCTTTCTAAAACTATATATATTAAAAATCCTTTAATGTGTTAATTGTGTTTATCGTATTTACAGATTATTAAAGTTATTTACTCATCTAAAAGAATAAACTTAAGGTTAATTATAATAGGACTTATTTCACAGTAACTTAGTAGTTTCTTGCACGTTACTCCTTGTTATTAAGTTATAGTTACCCTAAGTTTAATGGACTAAGTATAGGGTTAACATTTTTATCAGCATAAATCTCAGCTTTTAGATTATATGAATGATTTAAATTGGCTTGCATATTTCAAGAAGAAATTAGAAGACATATTAGAAATTGCTAATAAATTTTATTCTATCATTAAAGCTACCATTAACAAATTAAAATCACAATTGTTAAAAATACAGTTATAATCTCATAACCAATATATATTAAATTTGGATCTATCATAATAGATATTAAACAGAATTTAGATTTATTCATTTTTTAGAAATCTGGATTAATATATTTAATTCAAAACATTTTATTAAGAAATAAACTAAGAATATCATTACTAACTTCATCACAATCCTTAAATCAAAATTACTCATAAATAAACAACTTATTTATATACTTAATATTATGCTTTTTTCATTATTGAAATATCATTTACAAACTGCTTCATTATTGAAATAATCAAATCATCAAGATGTGTTTATATATTAATTTCAAGTTAAATTAATAAAGAATTGCTATAAAATAATATTTTATACGTTGTATCTACAAATTATTCAAGTTATAAAAAATACTCATTTTAAATAAACAGTCTGGGGTTGTCATAGTTATTGATGAATTATATTTGACAATCCATCTTAATTGGTAGAGAATTTATTATATTCATTGAAGAACTACAAACTTAACACTTCTTACATCTATCTCCTCTTCATAAATAGGATAGACCCTTTGATGTCAAATCTTATAGAAATATTATTGATACTTTATTAAGTTTACTAAATTATAAGAATATTAGTATTTCTTTTAACATACATCAATCTTTAACTAATAAAATCAAAGGTGGATCATTACTTTGAATCTAATCTTTACTACTGATAAATTAGAGAAATACAGATCTTTTACATAAATATTCTTTGATATTTATTGATTAGATTTTAGATATTAATGGTTCCTATATGTTAAATTGGAATGAGATTTGTCAAAGAAGCATATATAATTACTTACTTACCGTTCGAACTTCTAGAATATATCATATTATCAAAAAAAAGATTTTAAATAATTTAGACAATAGATTAGTTAAAATTTCCTATAGATTAGAATTTATTAATAATAATTATATAGATACTTCTAGTATAGAAATTAGTTTAGATAATATAAAGAGAGAATTTGTAATTATTCATCATCCCATTTTAGATTTGACTCTTATAGGAAAGATTATAAGAAAAATGAAAAATCAGAATAATATTTAGTTTAATACTTCATTAAAGTAGAACTATATGTTGTCAACGGAAGAAATTGCAACTCCAAATATCACGTGGGATCTGTCGATAAATAATGATCTTACACTAGATGATGTCACTGCTGTGCCAAACAGTGATCAGCAATAATTTCTGTTTCGTCTGACATATTTGTTTCTCCTGTATTTTCTAAACAGTCTGTTCAATCTGTTTACTTTATTTCATTTATAATTTCTTTAACGTTTATA
>CAJVPP010001094.1:0-22896 GCA_910592005.1 Funneliformis mosseae | reverse complement strand
AACTATCTTAGGATTAGACTATCAAAAAAAAGGACTCAGAAAACTTCATATATTTTAACCAGAAAGCTTTACTAAAATGTAAAGCTCTGAACGGTTCAGATTAATCCGAAAATTTTCGGTTTAGATCAACTTCGGTTCAGTTTTGGATTGCAAAAATTTCAATCCGAAATCTTTCAGTTCAGTTCAGATTTTTTTCAGATTATAAATCTAATCCGAACTGAAAAAAATCCAAACTGAACCGAAAATTTCGGATTAATCCAAAATTTTCAGTTCAGTTCGGATTTTTACCAGTTTACGGTTCAGTTCGGTTTCGGATTAGCATTTTTAAGATTTATAATCTGAATCGAACTGAACCGGAATTTTCAGTTCGGTTTCGAATTGGCCTATAATCTGGACTGAACTGAACCGTTCAGAGCATTAGCTGCAAATATCTACCTATCATTAAACAGAATATAAAAATCAGGTGTAACTTTAATCCAACAAGTGATGTATTCACATTTTTAAATAATATATATAGACTTATTGGCTCTATAATATTACTTAGAGATAAAATATCGATTAAGAATACCAATTATGAATTTCATATGAAAATTTGCTAAAATTGTAAACAGAGCATGAGAGTTAAGCGTAACCTTTATATATCAAGTATAAATCTCTTATATTTGAAGTATATATGTAGATTTATTGGCTCTACAATATTGCTTAATGATAAAGTATCGATTGAGAATACTGATTTTGAATTTAATATGAAAAAACTGCTAAAATTGTCAAAATAGAGCACAAAAGTCAAGTGTAATCTTTATCTATTAATTATATAATTCTTATATTTGGAAAATATATGTAGATTTATTAGCTCTACAATATTGCTTAACAATAAATTTTTAATTGAGAAACAGAATACAAAAGTTTAGTGTAATCTTTATCTATCAATTATAAAATTCTCATATTAGGAATATATATGTAGATTTATTAGTTCTACAATATTGCTTAATGATAAATTGTTAATTGAGAATGCTGATTTTGAATTTAATATGATAAAGCTGCTAAAATTGTCAAAACAGAGCACAAAAGTCAAACGTAACCTTTATATATCAAGTATAAATCTCTTATATTTAAATAATATATATAGATTTATCGGCTCTACAATATTAGTTAATGATACATCATCAATTGAGAATGCCGATTTTAAATTTTATATGAAATCTGCTAAAATGTATTGCGTTACACATTATTTGGATTAAAATTTCTAACAGAAGATACTTTAAAACTATATTTGTAATAATATTTAAATAATTTATTTTTAAATATTATAGGTTTTGAATATATTTGTATGAAAATTACAAGAAATTATACATATTAGATTTTGGAGTTAACATATAAGTAAAATGTTTGAATCAGCTTTTTTATATATAAAAATTGCAAAATGCATAATATTGATCCCTTAATTAAATATAATTGCCGTAAGATTAAGGGACATATCTTGTATAATATTGGATTAAGAACAATTAAATGTGTCATAATTTTAAATTTTTACAATTAAAAGAACATATTTGATAACCATTAGAGTAATATTTTCGAATATAGTCTGAAGCGAAGTGTAGGATATTATACTTTACAAATTGGGTAATATTCATCCTGCTAATAAATCACGTTATTAAAATCTCTAACAAAAGTATTGTTTTATAGACTGTTGTTATTTATACAATGATATCACATGACTGAGTATCCCAGAGCTTTATATAATCGATAAGCAAAGCATTAGTGCGATTTCAAAGGAAAGGTGTGAATTAATGGCTCAAAGGACCGTTTTTAAACAAAAATGCAGAATAGGCTTTCATATCAATATATGTATGAATACACGTATTACAAATACTGGAATTAAACTTATTAATGAGTTGTTATAAAGATAGAAGGAAAATTAAAGTTTTCTAATATTTGTTTATTTTTTTAATTCATAAAAATTTACTTATTAACCGAAGATTGATCATGGCTAATGATGAAGCCAGCGTTGCTCACAAACTTTTCTTTGGGAAGTTTCCGAGTCCAAATAGCAATGCTCGAGGAATTTTAACACCCATTTTGAAATTTATAAATAACTTTTCTGTTAATGTGATCATTTCTGGTACTGAATTGATTTCTTGACCTTTCAGATTGTGAAGTCAACCGTATTTATTATTTGAGAGACGTCCCTGTTTCGTTACAAGTCTTGTTGAAGAAATTGTGATAGTCGAAAATGAAATGGAAAATTTCACACTAAATAAGGTACTTAAAATGACTCGTTAATACTATTGAAATGTTCCGCAGTAGCTTAGAAATGCTCCTTGATATCCTAGTTAAAGATGTTTTTACACACGAAAATACTTATTCTGCTTATAAAAGAATGCTTGATAATCTGTTTCTCAGCTGCAGGTACATTATTTTTAATTGTGAATTGATTTTGTATTAACAGGGAACCATTGTTAAGTACCAAAAATTTTACTGGACTAATAAGAATTAATGTAAGATAAGTCAAGAATAAATTTGACAGCACTTAATTATGTCAGCATTCATTGGCACCGATATAGAGTTGAAGAGTTTCTCAGTAGATTGAATATTGTCAGTGATGGAATAATCGGATTGGAGTTGAAGTACAAAAGAAAGTTTAGAGATGAAATAGATGTTTTTGAAAGCCATGATCAAAGAGAATTTATTTGAAGAGGCATGGTTACAAGAAAAGGGAGTTTTTCCGATAGATTTTTGCAATTAATTTAAGTTGAAATGCTGATTTTATATTAACGGATTTCACGAAATTATATCAAAAAAAGATAACAAGGGTTCTGTGGCACCGGAAAACTGCATAATTTTTTAACCACATTGGCTCTCTTCGCATTCATTGCATTCTACCAGGTATAATAGAACCTAGCAATGAGAAATGTGATGTAAAAGGGAATGATATAATTCTGTACATAAGAATTTTTAGAAGAACTTGCCCGCTCTGTGCTAGATCTTTTGGGCTATCAGTAAAAGCAAAATACTGCACACATAATTTGCCTGTACTTCGTGGCTTATGAATTTTATTATGTACAGTAGCCCTGTTCAATTCTAGATCGGATCGGATTGACCGCAAAATGTGCCCTGAAATGATTGGTTATTAAATCGATCAGCAGTCAGTCAAACCGATCCACTTAATCGATCCTGATAAACTAACGTGACGCGTGCCAGTAACCAACCATATTTATTGTTTACAACATGATTCGATCGAGTCGTACAAATTGTGCTCAATGTAACTATGATTTGATTTGTTACTTTTTTTTGCCATGAAAAATAACGGATTAATATTGTTTGCAGGTGTGAAAATTCTTTGCGAAATAATTGCTGATCAAAACCAGTGATAAAAGCAAAGAAGGAATATGACGGGATTTTTTTTATTGAGCATGAAGTTAAGGGATAAATTATGTAATTCGTATTCTGGAATTCTTTTCCTCTTTTCCTTATGTATCAAATTAGCTACTATGAAACAATAAAAGATAATAGCCAGAAAGCACTTTGTTAAACATAAATGTGTTTTCTTAGCAAATATATTTTTTTTATTGCGTTCTGAAAAAATTCGCTGCGCCATAAATATTGATCGAAAATCGAATCTCGGGTTATGTATGTACAGTATATTCACAATTTAAAAAGGAAAAATCATTGATTTGATGACGAGTCTGGATTAATATCTTAGTTTCAGATTTAAATAGAGTTTTCTGATAAAATCGATCCTACTTATTTGAGTCGATTTAAATCATTACTTCAGTGAATATTGACGTTCTATGGAATGGAATTCTTGACGTTAAACGATTTTTTGAAATTGAATAATTTGCACCGTATGTATTGATTCACGTTTACACGAGTTATTATTATTTGAGGGAAACAATAAACTTTGTCATAAATTTGGCTTTTTGCTTACCAATTTTTTTTTTTTTTGTAGAATATAGTATTCAAAACTTGATTTTGACTTACTATTAGCTGGGTTTATACTATTTAATCGTTCTAATACCATTAAATGCATTAATGTAATATATAAGATGATATTTAATTAATTATTATATACATAATATACTCATTTTCATAACGTCAATACACGCAATTGCTAATAAAGTATTCCAAATATACTTCCAATAACCGAACCAGTGATAATTCCTTCCTTACGTCAGATTTACCTGAACCACTGGGAGCTTTATCATTTTGAGATTGTTCTATCTAGATTTGACCCTTAAGATAATTTAATATTATTAATTACAGAACTTTTTGAATTCATCAATTCAATTCCCGGGAAGTATTACAGGACATGTTGGCAAAGTATGTATTGAATGCGTCGTTTGATAGTGATCATACTTTTCCCTTTATTCATCTGATGAAATGTTCATAAAAAAAACCATTTTTAGCCTATCAATGTTATTAAACACTTGATTACAATTTTTAAATACTTTTTTATATTTGACCTTTGCAATATTAATAAAAAGTTGTCTTTTTAGCTAAGATTTTTAATTAAAAAATATAGAACTTTTGACGAAGTTTAATTGTTATTTCCCTATAGAACATATTTAATTGATTATTGATATGCATTTATTAGTTTTTATAACATTTAATTAATTTAATAGAATTTATTTATAAATACATTTATTGGTTTTTAAAACTTGGATTCAGATTAGAAATCAGATTGACTTACGAATAAACTCCCTTGAGTTGATGTACAATGTATATATTCTCGCTCAAGATGCTCAATCAAATACCAGTTATCAAAATACAATTTTAGAATAATGAATAAACTTATTACATTTTAAATGGAGTGAATCTTATTAACATCTGTAGATGCTATAACAAGAAAGACAAAAGAGAATATGGTACTTCGTAAATTAAGAAACTTTTTAGTTTCTTTTCTTCAACTCTGCATTTCTCTTCCGATTTCCTCTTAGAGAAGGTAATTTAGAGGGGTTTTTATTTATCTTTTCTTTTATAAAGAATTTTGTCGTTTATCTTTATTTTTTTTCTAAAACATAACTTTGGCTTATAGAAGATAATTGAGAAGGAAAATTCTTTTGAGAACGTTAACTAACAAGCATATTGTTTAATATTTGCAATTAAGAAAATGAGACATTTTAAAAAAAAAAAAAATCAATTGAATAAATGTTTTTCAGAGATTACTGACTCAATGAATATTTTTCTCTTTTTTTTGGTTTGTATAGAAAATTCAATAGGTACTTTAAAAAGAGGATTTAAAGATGTACATTTATAAAAAAATTTTTAATTTTGATATGTTAAGTTTCTTTAGTACTAATGTAATTTTTGAACATCACGAGAAAATTTTTTTTATTTTTAAGGCTTTATAATTAATATAATTATAATTTTTGCGTGAAAAATAATGTAAAAGATTAGTGGTTCTTAAAATATTCCAAATCCACTGTAAAAACGTGCTTATCAATATGAGATTTATCACGTTGAATAATACCATTTATGAGTTAGTTTTGTGGTAACACCGGTTCTACGCGTGTTCAATCAACATAAATGGATTTTAGATTTTCTTCATTTCAATAATTTCTCTCGTCTTTGCATTATTTTTACAATTTTTTTTTATCGTTAAAATTTGACATCACAGTATGGTATGTAAAAATACTATATAATACTATTTTTTTTTTTTTTTCTTTGCATAAACGCGTATTATTATAAGCTTTACGTTAAAAAGGGTTGCTTTTAAACACGTTAATAGGCTGAAAGAAAACGACCAAGAGAACCAAGCGCAGAAAGGCCTTCTCAAAACCCTTATTCTCCTGGTTCTTTATTGAATTTGACAAGTCCCCCACCTCCATCGGATACTGATGGTGACGTAGAAGTGGAAGAAAATCTTATTGAAGATGATATATCAGATGTATCAGAGGAAGACGGAGAGAATTTGTATCCGTCTGATTTTGAAAGGTATCTATATTAAATGAGAATTGAACTTTTTAATGTTATT
The DNA here is from genome assembly GCA_910592005.1 of Funneliformis mosseae. Lineage (NCBI taxonomy): Eukaryota > Fungi > Glomeromycota > Glomeromycetes > Glomerales > Glomeraceae > Funneliformis > Funneliformis mosseae. The sequence continues at coordinate 16,922 of CAJVPP010001094.1, read as the reverse complement.
TGTTAAAATTAACGTATATGAGTTTTTTATTATTGTGAATTAGGGATTATGAAGAGCGTCCTGAGTTAGACCGTTATGATTCAGATCATATTGATGATGAAACTCATGAAGATTTAGATATTACTGCACGGAGAAATTTAGAAAGGATGATGGATGAACGCGACGTGCGTGATGGACGCACAGCAGCTGATTATCTTTTAGATAGTACGAAATTAAATTTTTAAAATCTTAATTTAATGTCATGATATAATTATTTATTGCTTGCTTATATTATATTTTTATACAGCAAATAACTATTTGCAAGATAAAATCAAACGTCGTCGTCGGAAAGTTCCCGAAATAATTCAGCTACAAGGAACAGCTCCACAACTTGGCGAATTTGATGAAGAAAGTGATGACGATGATTATGAGGTATATTCTTTAATATGACTTCATTTTATTTGGTCGAACTTCAGATCAATTTTCATATTATATAAATGTTTTTAGGGTATGAATAATGAAGAATTAGCAGATGTAAAGGCTTCTTCTATAGGTGAATGGATTAAAAATCCTGCTGTACAAAAAGGAATCGTGCGTCAGTTCAGTAATTTCTTACGCAAGTATACAAAAGATGGAAAATCTGTATATTGGCCTTTAATTGAAGAACTTACAAAAGGTAACGATTTATTTATTTAAATCTCATTTTTAGAATATTTTAAAATTGAGACTTTGATATATAAAAAAAATTTTAGATCAATTGCAGAGTTTGGAAGTCAGTTACAAGCATTTAGAATCTGATAAACCAATTCTAGCGAGATTTCTTAAGAGATCACCCGTGGAAATGCTGCAACTTTTTGATGAAGTTGCAACTGATGTTATATTTAAAAAACATCCGCATTATGAGGAATTAAATAAAGAGATGCATGTTCGGATAATAGATTACCCAATCTTAAACACACTTAGAGATCTCAGGTAATAGATTATCTATAAGTAAAAAGATTATTAACATGAATTTCAATGACGAGATATTTTATAAAATCATTTATTAGGCATACTCACCTCAATACTTTCGTACGCGTTTCGGGCGTTGTAACAAGGCGAACCGGTGTATTTCCTCAGTTAAAGTTTGTGAAATATAATTGTTTAAAGTGCGGTGGAATTCTTGGACCTTACACTCAAGATCTTCAGTCCGAGATAAAACTAAATCACTGTAGTCATTGTCAGTCCAAAGGACCTTTCAGTTTGAATACAGAACAGGTGAGATAATGTAAACCAGCCCTCGGTTTTGATTTCTTAACAATATATTAATTAAATTTGCCCATCAGACAATGTATAGCGATTACCAAAAAATCACTATGCAAGAAACTCCTGGTACAATCCCTGCTGGGAGGTTGCCTCGACATCGGGAGGTTATTTTGCTTTGTGATCTTATAGATACCGTGAAACCTGGTGACGAAATTGTATGCATCGTTGTAAATATAATGAATGTATTTTTAAATAACATTACTCATGTTAATCTTATATTGTTTCCAGGAAGTCACCGGTGTATATCGTAATAATTTTGATTTCTCTTTAAATATAAAAAATGGATTTCCGGTATTTGCTACTATCATTGAGGCAAATTATATTGTTAAAAGGGAGGACCTATACTCAACTTATAGGTTGACGGATGAAGATAGGGAACAATTGAAAAACCTCGCCAAAGATCCGAAAATCGCCAATAAGGTTAATAACATTTTCACAAATTTTTTTTGAAAAAAAAAAAATATTAATTATATTATAAATTAGATATATCAAAGTATTGCTCCCTCTATCTATGGTCATGAGGACATTAAAAGGGCTATAGCTTTATCATTATTCGGTGGAGTAGCTAAAAATATTCAAGATAAACACCGATTGCGCGGTGATATTAATATACTTATGCTTGGAGATCCTGGCACAGCAAAATCTCAATTCTTGAAGTACGTCGAAAAAACTGCACATCGTGCTGTTTATACATCTGGTCGTGGTTCATCGTCTGTTGGTCTCACTGCATCAGTGAAAAAAGATACTATAACGAGAGAATGGACTTTAGAAGGTGGCGCATTCGTACTTGCTGATAATGGTATATGTTTAATCGACGAATTTGATAAGATGGAAGATAAGGATCGGTAAGTACTCATTAATAAAATTATTTTCCAATTAATTTACCTACCTAACGCTTATTGTCTAAAATAATTTTAGAGTGAGCATTCATGAGGCTATGGAACAACAAACTATTTCAATTTCAAAAGCAGGAATAAATTCCACGCTCAACGCTCGATGTGCTGTAATCGCGGCAGCAAATCCTGTTGGTGGTCGATATAATACATCTAAATCGTTTTCAGATAATGTCGAATTAACAGAACCTATCCTTTCGCGTTTTGATGTCCTTTGCGTTGTCAAAGATACAGTTGACCCAACAATAGATGAATTCCTTGCAGAATTTGTGGTAGAGAGTCATGTCAAAAGTCATCCAGATCACACAATTGTTCCATCTGTTCAACAAGATAAATCAGTAAGTTATCATTATATTTCTTTATCTCATGATGTTAACTAATATTTTATATTATAATATGAATATGTATTTTTTTTTTATTTTTCGTAACAGACAATTCCGCAAGACCTTTTGAGAAAGTATATCATTTACGCAAAGCAGATAAAACCACAATTGAGTAATATTAATGAAAACTTGGTTTCGGACCTTTATTCAAAATTGAGAAGAGAGGTAATGTTTATATAAAATATTAATTTTTTATCAATCAGAATTAACAATTGATTTTATAACTAGGCGCAAAATGGCGGTATCCCAATTACGGTTCGTTATTTAGAGTCCATGTTGCGCTTGGCTGAAGCTCACGCAAGGTAATGGAGTTTCAATAATCAATTTTACTCTCTTTGGTTAAATTAATATTTAATCCATAAATTTTTTTATAGAATACATCTTCGTTCTCATACAGCAAAAATTGATATTGAAGTTGCTATTGACGTGGTGTTACAAAGCTTTTTTGACTCTCAGAAATTCGCAATTTCAAATAGACTTAGAAGGGTGGGTAATAAAAATTGGTTCACGTGATTAAAATTGTTACATCAAACGAAATACTTATTTATTTTTGTCATCATTAGCAATTCGCACAATATATCAACAAATCAAAGGAACAATCCGAATTACTTACAGATATACTCAATGACATGATTAAAGAAAAAGCGCGACTCAAAACAGCTTCAAGTGGACAATCTTGGATTGGAAGTTTAACAATAAAAGTATCTGAATTCATGGAACAGGTTAGTTATGAGTATTTCAAATCGAATATATTTTATGTTTAGATCATTTTAAAAACTTTTGTCGTTAAATACTTTATATAGGCAAGGAAATTCAACATTCATCATGAAGTTGACAATTTCTTGAGATCTGATGAATTTTCGGTTTTATATGATTGGGATCAAAGTAAAGATTTAATCATTAAATCATTCACTTAATTAAACAATAAAAAAAAGCTACTCCATTCAATACATTTTCAAAATGCATTAAATAAAGTATAACGATACAATCTCTTGCTTGTTGGTTTAAGGGATCATACAAATGCTTCATTTCATTCTAATGGTCAATTATTAGTTTAAAGGATCAATAATAATCAATAAATAAAATAAATTAATAATAATAATCATAACCATAATAAATAAATAAATAAATAAATAACAAATCATAAATATTTTTTCTTTTCTCGCTTCCCTAGTGAATTAAAAAAAAAAGCGCATTTTAAAGTTAGTTTGAAAAAAAGATTTTTATTAATTGTTATTAAAGAAACCAAACAACCTCACTGAGAAAGCTATCACGTGATTTTATATTAATAAAATAACAGAAACGTTTTTAAATTCTAATATATATATTTAGTATATAATAATGAACGTTCGCATATAAATTGTATGTATATATATTGATGCAAGATATTAAGAAATTATAACATTAAACAATAGTATTAAAAAAATTAATAAAATCATTTAATAAAATCATTTAATAAAATTAAGAAAAACAAGTTATACTAATACGCACTACTTCCTCTAAACAAAATACATCATATTCTCAATCTCGGTTTTGATTCTCTCACACGTGGCATTTGTAACGTCACTGTTACGGCCACCACCACCACGACCACCTGAGCTACCAGATCTTCCGCTACTAGCACCATCCCACATAACGAAATGCTTGGCTTGATTTGCGATGTGATGGGCATAATGAACGGGAGTCACATGAGATATGGTCAGATTACATCTAAAAATTAAATGTAATTAGTGAGTAATTCATCTTGATTAAATTCATAAAACTCTTCTTTGAACGTTATCAATACCTGACGGACAAATGACATAATTTGTAAGTTAAATTTTGTATAGCATCAACTGGAAATTTGGCCTCATTTAACAATACGTGATAATGCGTTGGCCGAGCTGTTCCTAGAGGACTCGCATGAGACTGCAAATCTAACAAGATAAAATACACGAGAATTTTATAACTATTATTATATATTATACATGATATCAAAATGAACAAAGAAATTCATGTTGCTTACAAAAGTCAAATTCCTGAGGTACCACGATTTCAGTATCCACAATTGTTCCAGGTTGGCAATTACCGCTTCTATCGGAATCTTCTTTTCTAATAGGCATGAACCTATAATATAAATGCATAAAAGTATAGAAATAAATATAAATAAATCTCTGTAAGGGTAATTAAATGATAAATCTCCTTACCGTGCGTGATGACGTTTTTGCACAATAATAAATGTTAATTGTGGTTTTACGTCTTTTTCACCGTAAATTCGATCAAAGGCGCGTTTTAGTGCCTTAACTTCCTCATGGAGAACGTGCTCAAATTGACCTTCAGCGACACCGTCACGGTAGAACACAATTTGGAAAGGCAGTACATCGTTTCTTCTTTGAAATTGCTTTATCAAGTCTGCCACCATCCCCTCGAGATTCTCGATGGTTTCATTTCTTATTTTTCTATTCATGCTGTATCGGCCTACGTATCTAGTAACAGATTTATCCATTGACGCGCAAACTGCAGCAACACTTGGCCGTCCTTTTTCTTCACGACCAGGATGGAATACATCAGCACCAAAGACCATATACTAAATATAATTATAAAAAAGTTTAATATATTAACCAAAAAAAAAAAAAAACAATAGCATTAAATACCGATTTATTTGTTCCAAAATTGAGTTCTCTTTCGGCCAAAACACAGTTTTTACCACCCAATTTTCCGTTAACTTTCAGAGAAATATTACCACAGATTTGCCTCCAGCGATTGGGATTAGGACCTTTCATGTTGTTGGCAACAATACATTGCGAAACCACACCAAGTATTGTACCACAAATACGTTTTATTTGGGCGTGAATGCCTGATGCTCCCAAAACTTTTTTCTGAATTATACAAATAATAAGCTGGGGTGGTCTATCTTTTTTTATCCGAGCTTTTTGGTAAGCGAGCGCTAACGACTAGATTATAAATAATATCAATTATTGAATAATATTTATTAATAACATTCGAATGATCAACCGTTTAGCTTTTTGGAGTAATTTACTTTTTCATAATCTCCATGTGGACTGCCATATTCGATATAAGGATCTGTTGAGACATTCTACATAAAAATATCAACAAGTACTTTTATTAATCATTTTGTAAATATTAATAGTAATGATTTCTTTTAGTTATACTAACCAACCCTTTTTCGTGCAAAGAATTACGTAGTTGTTTCATTGCATTTCTTACTACTTCTGGAGGGAAATAACTTCTGTTTTCAAACACCATTACCGACCAATTATAGATATCAGGACACTAGAAATAGATTTTCAAATATTTTGTGTATTGATAAATAAAAATTTATCTACTCTATAATGATATAACGATGATATAAATCTTTTACGTCAGTAAATCTTCTTAAATCCCAACGTCCCCCCTGTGGATTAATATTCGCACCATTAGACGTTAGTTTTGGTGGTGGGAGAACGCGAGCTAAATCATTCAGTGAATATGATAAATGATTAACACAATTTTATTTTTTAAAAAAAAATTAGTATAACATATCCCCCATCGTAATTATATAAGTTTACCTTTAAGCTTGATAAATTCGGGATCTGTAACCAAATCAATCGAGCGCAAGTTTTCGTCGTTATTGTGTCTAAAGATTCCTTTAATAGCTCCCTCGATACGATCAAATCTATCCCATGGTTTAACGGCGGTTCTTTGAACCATTTCTCTTCGAGCATCATCAGGCATTTGTTTATCTTCAAATTTTTGTCCTAAAAAAAAGAACATTTTAATCAGTAGAATTCCTCATTTAAACAATAAAATATATCTATACATCTATATATACACATACCGGGACAGATTTCACAAACTTCAATAGGAAAATATGATTTTGACTTATCTTGTGGTTTAACAACGACAATACATGGTAACCGCGGAAATTGCAAGGATTGTCCATAATTTTCTCTAAAATATTTTGCAACCGTGGTCTCTTTATTGCCTTGCCTGAATTTAGCTAGATCAGCTGGTTGATGATCGACATAAGAAACTTTATATTTTGGTTTGCGATTATCTGATCTGTGGGTAACAAACATCATGACGCCTTTAAGATACCAGTTCAGAACATCAATTTCTTTTCGATCAAGACCGCGACGTAAATCATCCCTTGATTTTTCGTGTCTGTCGCGAGGATGTTTAACGATTTTGGGTATAATATCAATTACAGGTACCGCTGGATAAAAAGTGGTAGCACAAATATCCACATTTATTACAAGTCTACCTGTGAAAAGTTTGAGCATAATAATATATAATGTTAAAATGTTACATTGAATTTCAAAATGATCGTAAATTCAAGAACCTACCCCACCCAGGTCTTATTGACTGATAGAATCCTTGTTTCATTTCAATGCCTCCCGGTAAATAAATTGGTCTGTTATCGCGAGATGGTGGAAATATAGCCTTTTTTCCCACCGATAAGTACTCTGATCGAACTTTATTATTTGCGAAAGCATTCAAAACAGTCAAATTACTTTGAATACTACCATCCCAAGGAGTTTTTGAATTATCCTTAACGTAATCTCCAATGGAAGTTAGGACGATCGTTCCTTGATGTTTTATTTCGACTTTAAAAGTTTTTTCACGTCCTGAGCCGTCAGCTTCCACGGGAACTGTAATCTATATTCATGAGAATCATCAATTTTGTTAATAATTAATTAAATTTTATAAAATAAATTATTAAATATCAATATTTAATCGATATATTACATCATAACTCCTTGTTTCTTTACTGTGACCTATTGCAAGTTCGGTTGGTGAATATACTTGACCACCGTCAAAGGTTGGATAAGTGTTTGTCCCAAATTTTTTAGTCACTTTCATTTGTAGAAATACTCTATCCGAATCTTTTCTACCCGCCTTTTTTTTCTTTTGGTCAACGATTTCAAAAGAATAATAATGCACTTCGGGATAACTAAACTATTAAATTAGTTTCAAAGATATAATAAATAGTAAAATAAGTTTTTTTTATCGAAGTAATGAATAAACACATATTTATATATCGTGAACTTTTTTACTTTTGTTACACCTATGAAGTTGGCCTTTATCATGACCTCTTTACCCAAGGTACCGGGCTTTTCAGGTCGCGTAGCGCGGTCCACGCTAAAGTCTTTTTCCTCAGGTGCTGACATTACTGCCGAGTTTTTGTCTTTTGATATATATATATATATGTATATAAATATATATATATATTTGTATGTAAGTGTATATATACGTATGTATATATATAATTTTTTTTTTTTTTGAATGAAATTTGGAAGACTGCTTAATATAATTACTCAACACTAAAACGAGGTTAAGTAAAACCAACCTTAGTTAATAATTAAAGTATATACGTCGTTAATGTCACGGTAGGTTCGTTATCAAAGGCCTCGAAAAACTCAAAATAAAACCAAATTTCTTTCGGAAAAACTTCGTTTGCTGTAACAAAAAATTATAAAAGGAAAATCAAGTTGATCAAATCAATTTCCCACAAATCAAACACATTATTTATATAAATCATTAGTTATATATATTAAAAAATATAATTATAATTATTTTCTTTTTTTTTTTTTTTTTTCTTTTTATAAATCATAATAATCATAACAATAATGTTTCGAATTTATTTGACGCATTTCGCAATCAAAAAAATTAGTCAACAACATAAATAAATTTATTCCAAATTAAGTATTAGGATGTATTAGACAGAATTCATAGCCTATTGATTGTTGCTTTGCATTATATTAATGGGAAGGGGTTCTTTCATTTAATATTTAATTGTGGATATATTTGGAAATCTCTATTAATTTATTTTTATTTTAACATTACTACTGCGGTTAATAAACTTATAAACTGGCGGTCTGGTTTTAATCATATCCTCATTTTGGTCATCACCCCATTTCATCAATTTCAAAGTGATTACTTTAAGTGATTTTCGGATTCATGTTTAATAAAAAAGGAAACATTATACTCGTTACATTATAGTCAATTCTTTTGTAATTCTTTACCTTTCGATGGAAATTCTTTTTCATCATTCATTTACTAAATGACTGGATGTCAATCTCGTTCTAAAAGTTTGTATGAAATTTTTTAAAAAAAAAAAATAATTAACCAATCTAACAAATAATTCGTGTGAAAGAAGTAATATTTGGGAATGTTTTCTATTTTAGTTATTTACAAACCGGAAATTTTTCTTTCTTCAAACACGTATGGTAAAACAAATAAAGACTTTCTTTATAGATCGATGATGATCAAGCAAGATTTTCTTTTTTATTTATATGATGACGCCATTGTATTACGATTACGTAGTATTAGCCTATTTTATTTATATCAACCTTACAAAGAATTTTTTTGTCTTTTTTAAATTAAAAAATTTATTTTGTGCTAACCAACTTTTGCTTTACCTTTACCCTTTTTATCATTCTTTTTACCATTATACTCGGTAATTACACCATCGTCAATAATCTTACTATTAGAATATGACTTTTGCTCATCATTTCCTCCAAATTTTTTCGCTTCTTCTTGAGTGAATCTCATTTGAACCATCTTATAATGTTCTAATTCTTTTTCGGAAACCGAGGGTATTAATTCGATTAAAGCTCTTTCGAAATCATTTTGATTAACTTCAACAAGTATGTCATCGGGTATGGCAAGATGATTAAGATAATATTGTGAATTTATTGGTTTTGGAAGATTTGTTGAAGGATTGGCATTTATTTTAGCTACATCATAAAAAGTAAAATAATATTAATCATGTGAAACGACAAAAAGAACTAAGTTGGTCGATAAAAACTTACCAACTTTGGCTTCAATAGCCTCGGCTGTTCTTGACATTGCTTTTAACATCGCATCTGAGCAAAGTGCATAAAAATCTGCACCTGTATAATTGAATGGACATTTTTCTGCAACTGCGCGAAGGTCCAATGAAGGATGTAAACGGAACCTAGGGGAGAAATTTGTAAAATAAAAAAAAAAATTCTTTTATAGTATATTAAAATAATAAAAATGTACACGTACTTTCTTGTTAATGCTTGAATGATTTTAAGTTGAGTTTCATGATCTTGACTCACTCCAAGATAAAGGAGCTTATCAAATCTGATACAAAAAAATGGAGATTATTAAACAAATAAAACACCGGTATCATAATAATTACACTCATATTTTGGTAACATACCGTCCAGGCCTTAGTAGTGCCGGATCTAATAAATCCGGACGATTGGTTGCGCCAATTACAAACACATCTGCTGCACCTCCTCCTTGACCCATTCCGTCTAATTCAGCTAATAGTTGACTAACAATCCTATCCATTACTCCACCAGAATCACCTTGTTCTCCTCTTTTAGGTGCAACTGAATCCAACTCATCAAAGAATATGACACATGGTTTAGCATCTCGGGCACGTTGAAAAACTCGTCGTACATTAGCTTCAGACTCACCCACGTACATATTAAGTAATTCTGGTCCTTTAACTGAAAAAAAGTTTAAAGAACATGAAGTCGCTACTGCTTTAGCAAGAAGCGTCTTTCCCGTACCGGGTGGTCCATAAAGTAAAATTCCTGATCTCTTTTTCATTCCAGTTGCAAACAATTCTGGATGTTCTAAAGGTAATTGAATTGTATCTAAAATATCATGCTTCACGGCTGCAAGACCTCCAACATCATCCCATGTAACGTTAGGAATTTTTGGTGCTCCTATACTGTCAGAATATGATGCTCTCGCCTTGTTAAGAGCATTCTCAAAATCCGTAGCAGTCAATGCAATTCCAGCATGAACAATGTCTAAATCTTTTATTATAGGTTTATTTGTCCTTTTTAAAGAAATTTCAACCCGTTCAAGTGATGCCAATCCGGCTCTCGCGATCAAATCAACCAAATCTTTTGCGACGAGTGCAGCGGTCTGTGTTGCCAAAAGTGATAATGACACATCTGGAGCTAAAGGTGTATCAGATGTTAATTGTTCTAATATGGCTAATCTTGCAGCTTCCGATGGTGATTCAAAAGCAATTTCATGTCTAAAACATCCTATTACGCTCGCAGGAACTTCTTCAATATCTCCTGTTGTTCCTACAACTAACACAGGATATCCAATGTTTTGAAAATTTATTAAAAGTTGCTTGAAACAATCTTGCAAAATAGTTGAAATGGTTGGATCTTGACCAGTCTCAAGAACAGCACTTTTTCTCACCAATGCATCAATATGTCGTAATAAGAACACACATGGGGAACTTGTTACTGCCTTATCTAATCTCATACGTAGTGATGTTTCCGTTTTCGCATCGGTCTCCCCCGCAAAATCAAAACAATTCACTTCAAAAACATGCACACCAACTGAATCTGCTACCCATTCAACCGCTGTTTTCTTTCCACAACCTCGAGGACCATTTAAAAGGACTGTACAACTAAGGTTAAGAGTGACAGCATTTGGATGAAGACAAGATGAAATGAGATCATAAAGTTTAGCATAAGGAGTTCCAGGGGATGTTAAGATCGAATTTTGATTGGAAAATTTTGAAGTAATCCCAAAATATTGTTTTACTATGGGAACTTTTGAATGCACCATCCCTATTTGCTCAATCCTAGTTAATTTAGTGTCCACTAATCTACCAGATCCATATAACATCATTTTTTTTTTGTTCTTAGGTTTCAACTCGGTAATTTTGAAATGAACAACCGTTGTTGGTTTTAGTGGAGAGGTAGCGATTTTAATGTCATCTGATGTATCAATATCACCCTCAACTTTTTGTGGTCTTAATCTAGCAGCCTCCTCTATAATGTTAGATTTGGTGTGTTATATCAATATCAATAAGTCGGATATTATAATCATAATAATAATAATAATATATGAATAATTGAAAAGACATTTACCATCTATTGGAATAGAGAAAATATCTCCTTCACTAACGATCCTATCAGCCTCTTCAAACCATTTTTCTAAACCACATATGCTGGCATTATAGATAAATCTATCATTACAATTTGGAAAAGCTATTCTAGCAACAACTAAATATTTGGCTACGGGAGGCGGAGATTGTATTCTAATAGCTGGTTGAATGAATAGCTGCTCAGAAGTCAAATTCTTAGCGTTAGAAAATCCAAGATTGAAATGAAGTAATGGGGAAATATAAGCAGGAGGACATGATGACCTAAATGACAAAATTTCAAGGTAAATTACTAGAGAAACTTCAGAAAACAACTTCAGAACATTTTATTAAAAAGAATAATAAATACTCTGTGAATGATGATGAAATATCGATAGCATAAATTTTGCATAACCTAGTTTTCTCATTAATGGGTCCTGATACTAATGCCTTAATATGAAATAATAATAATATATAAATATATAATGTGATAATGATAATCATAAATATTACATAAATAATAAATTATTTCTCACCCAACTCCCACTTTGAATTCCCAACTTGGCCAAATCTCTTATACTAATTAGAACTCTTGATTCAGGATCCTCTCTTTCTTTTGGTATAGGTTGTATTAAAAAAGCAGGAAAGGGAGATGATAAAAGTTGAGGAGTAAAATTAGATTTTCTTGAAATAGAAACCATGGTACTTAAACATTCATCATCTGAAGATGTTGTAGATGTATTAGATTCATATCCATTTCCGACATCTTGTCCATTAACCTCAAGTAAAGCCAATTGGGTATCCATATAATCATCTTTCAAATTCAAAATATTTTGTTCTTCTAACAAATCTTCAAAATCAAATTCAATGCCATGGTTAACATCAGTTTCTTTTTCTTCAAAATCATAACCCAAAGCTTCTTGTGATAAATCAGTTATAATGAAATCCGTATGAGTTCCAATAATTCCTTGTAAAACCGGATTGCACATTAGTGCTTTGAATTTAATTAAAACTTTAGGATCAGAAACTGGCCGAAGATTATAAATTTGCGATTGTCTAACTATTATAGGCAATGATGAATAAAAATAAGTTGATATTGCGGAAGGATCTTTTCTTTGATGAATTCGACAAAATTGTAATAAAGAAATATTAATTAAAATTATTTAATAAATAAACATACTTTTATGAATTTAATGAGAAACCCAAAACCTTTTTTCAAGCTTTCATATGACTCGGTATTCAAAGCACCAATGATAACTTCTTCCAATTCAATCGGAGCAATCATCCTAACTTCTGCTTCGATTACATCTCGCAAATTATTTTGTTTTACGAAATCATTTGATACATAAATAACATGATCCTGAAGAAATAATAATCTAGTTAGTAATTTTCTGCGAATCAAATTGATTATTAATAATTTCTTACCTCAGGTGTTTCTTCAAATTTATCAGGATATTGTAATCTTGCGTATGTAATAATTGAAGAAATCAATGATCTTTGTTTTTGTGTTCTAATTGGATTTTTCAAATTTAGATCCAAAGGTGTAATAGAAACACAAATATGAGGCTTAAGAGTCGCTCTTATAGCTGTTAAATATAAATTCAATTTATCTATTAAAATGTTACATATTAAAGCTAATTATAAAACAATTATATGATTACCATCAGACTCGTCATTTACGGGTTCTTTAATTAATTCATTCCATAATTTTTCACAAAGCCCGATACAAAAATCATTATTAGAATTATGCAAGCTATCATAAATTTGTATTTTCGCGTTTCGAGATATATAATCTGAAGACATAATCAAAAAGTAAAATGAATGTAAGGATTTTCCTGATTGATTTATTTTTTTTTTTTAAAAAAATCAGAATTTGGTTAGATCATTTTAAATCAGTGGATCCTTATTAATATTAAAATCTGATTATTTATTAAATAAACTAGGAAACGGAGAGTCCAGAGCTCAAAATTGCAAGTTTATTTAATTTAAGTTTATTATATTGCAGTATGTTATAATTATTATATTTATTTCATTGATATATTTTTATAGTGTGTATATTTTGTAAGTTGTAATAAACGATCCATTACTTTTCTTAATTGATATTATTAATTCGTTTAATATATTATATTTCGTAACATAAATACTGTTGTTCTAATTTCCCTTATTATTATTCTATTTTATAATTGTAATAATAATAAATAATTGTAAAAACCCCTGAAATTATTAATAATTATTATTAATTCGTCAGAGTTATTAATTAATAAGTTGTTAGTAATTTATGACGCAGTAAATGAATTTATCCGGTATCCCGTGGATTTTTTTTATATTTAACAGACTATAATAAATCGGTTATCAGGCTGTATTATTAAAATTGCATAATTGCAAATAATTGCATTAAAACTAATTATTTATATATAGAATAATATATTAATTGTTTTTCCCCATTTTGTTATTTAATTCGAACTAAGAGAAGTAAAGTAGTCCTTTGCACTGTCAAGGGAAAATTTCTGTGGTTTCTCTGAACTAATTGTATTTGCTATCTTGTAATGGCCTTTTAATTTTCCTATTATATAGTTGTAAAGACCATTGGATAACTATACAATTTAAATTAATTGTGAATATAAATTAAATATATTATCGTTATAATAAAATGTAAAATATCTTGTCTTGTAATATATCATCTTTATGAATAATATAAGTTCTATAATTCCGGTTAACTTTTGCATAATCAAATTAAGAATATTTTCTTTTTTTCCTTTATTATTTTAAGTTAGTTATGAAATATTTCTTCCAAATATATCAATACTATATACTAGACAAATTTATCAAAACATTTCTCTAATTCATTTTCACCATATCCTCAATCATAATATCATATTCCTTTAGAAATTATTAGAAAAAATAAAATTCATTAAATAATCATAATTTATTTATCAAATGTATTTGTTAAAATATTTAAATAAAAATGTCTTAGTTATAAAATTTAGAGGTTTTATTAATATATACTTATAATATCTGCATTAGGTTTAGCCTATCTAATAGAAATAGTATTTCAAAGATAATTGATTACTTTTTAATCCTTTTTGATTATTTTTTTGATTTCTTAAAAATAAAATTTTTTTTCTGTATTTTTAAACATTTAATTAGTAAATTAAAGTATTCATTATCTTATAAACATCTTAATAAATAAACCCAAAAGAAAACTCTCTTATATAATCCTTCAGATTCATTTAGAAACATAGAATTATTATATAGAATAATTTTAATTTCTCATTTGTTAAACTTTTATATTATTTTGTAATATCTATCCTTAATTATTTTATTTCTTTAAAGTATTATTAAGTGTAACTAAAGTTTTAAAAAATTAGTTTTAACTAAAAAATTATAATTTTATTTTAATTTGAAATTTTAAGATAACAGATGATTAAAATAATAGTATTTTAAAGGAAGTTTGTAAATATTTTTATCTTTTATTATTCTTACATATATAAATTTATATATTTTACTTTTAATTTATTTTTTTAAAAAGTAATTCTGTACTTACATTTTTATATCAAGTATTAAATATTGACACATTTTCAATATATTTAACTATATTTAATAATATACAATTGTGTTAACTCTTTAATTGTAAATTTGAAATATTTTAAATGTTAATTATTAATTTAAAATAATACTAATAATAATTACTTATAATTTCTATTGAAAAAGTAATAAAAATATAAAATTGTAAAAGAAAATTAATTTTTAAAAAAAAACAAATGAAAATTATTATTTATGTAAAAAAAAGTTTTAAAAAAATAAATAGTAGCTTACATAATTGACAAAATATATATTTAATACTTTATTATTTAAGATAGCTAATAATATTAGAAATCAGATTTAATTATAACTCAATTTCTATAAAACTCTAATCAATCAATTAAATTTAATTTATCTAATATAATAGATATTCAATATAAATGTTAAATAATATATTTTGTAATTTATATTTTATTAAATAAATAATTTGTAAATATATAAATTTAATAATTTTCAATAATTTTAAAATTGAAAAACTCTATAAGTAATTAGATTATTTTTTTACTATTTATATTACTAATACTTAAATATTATTTATTAATTTTTTAGATATTTAATTTAATTATTCATAAATTTATTTATATTATTATTATTTACAAATTCATCTTTATCAAAACTAAAATTTATTGTTTTTAAGATTTTTTTTAATTTTACTTTAATTTTTAAATTATATACTAAAAAATTTGTATAAATTTTACAATTTATAATAGTAATAGTTGATTATAATATTCTATATATATTTTATCTAATAATGACAATAAATTATTTAAAAATTATAAAATTTAATAAAATTAATAAAAAACAATTATAAATCATTTAAATTTAATATTATATTATATATAATATACTAATATTATCCCTTTAAGCATTTTGTAGGCAAATTTGCCTGTAATTTTATTTAATAATTAAAATTATTTATAATATTTTTAAATATTTTTAAAATAATTTATTTAAAAATTAATATTTTTATAATAAATTTTATGATGTTTTCTAAGTAAAAATTCAAAAAAAAATGTAATTAATTAGTAATATTTTAAAGATAAATATATGATAAATTATTATGAAAAAAAATTAAAATTTTAAACTTATATATTTTGCTATTTATTGATCTCAAAAATATAAAATATACAGTTGTCCCTCTTTATAGTTATCATCTTATATAATCACATCATATAAATTCCTTATTATAAGTATATATTTCATAAGAACTAATACCTATTAATACTATATAAAAAAATCTCTTTATAATCACAATGTTTTTATAATCACACTTTTCCAGAACTAATATTTAGTAACAATATATAAAAATCTTCTTGTATAGTAACTTTTTATTATAATCATACTTTTTATTTTTAGTTTTGAGAGATGTGACTTTAAAGGGAGACGACTGTAATCATTTAATAGGTTTTAATAAGATAAATCTAATAAACTAAGTTTTATTTTCTTATAATTATTTTTATTTTTTAAAGATACAATAATGCTTAATTTTATTATAAAATTACAGATCCAGTAGGTGAATATATAGAAATCCTAAAAATAGGTATTTATAGTAGAAAAAATAAAAAAAACTATCTAAAATGTTCTTGTAAGTTAAAAAACTTACTAACTTCAGATCAATCAGTCATCCCATTATATTCTAAAAATAATTATTA
The DNA here is from genome assembly GCA_910592005.1 of Funneliformis mosseae. NCBI lineage: Eukaryota > Fungi > Glomeromycota > Glomeromycetes > Glomerales > Glomeraceae > Funneliformis > Funneliformis mosseae. The sequence goes on along the minus strand of CAJVPP010001094.1, from coordinate 274 downwards.
ATAAAATCTCTATCAATATACAATGATTAGATATTACTATGCTTTTTTCTTTTACCTAATAATAATTTCTATCCTAAATTTAATTTCAATACAAAAACAAGTAACTTAAACTATTATTAAATAAAAAAAGAAGCTAATAAAAAATTTTGACTTCAATAAGTTCCTAGCTAAATTGTTTGGTTAATTCCTAATTATAGTGACTTTTTATAATAGAAGTATTTATAATCACTAAATTCTGTCAGAGGCTCTTCAGTATTCTCAAACTTTTGTGCTA
>CAJVPP010001093.1:0-22901 GCA_910592005.1 Funneliformis mosseae | reverse complement strand
ATTAATCAAAATCTTTGACTCTGATAATAAAATGTCAGGATCATATGACTTGATAGATTTGCATATGATCAGAATATCTAACCTGGGAATGGGAGGTAGGCGCTTATAATAAAATGATATTACGTAATATTTGTCACTGCCTTAATAGAAAAGAAAAAATAACTGAAAAAATAAAAAATAAATTTATGTTAAATTTAAACATATTTTAATTTAAAAATCATATTTAAAATATAAAAATAAAATTAATTTTTCTGACAATTCTTTTTTTTTTTAATTATTTAATAAAAAAATTTATTAAATTTATTATAAAATTATATATATTATTTTAAATAAGAATTGATATTTTTATATATAACTATTAATAATTTTTTTTATTTTATAATATTGAAATTATTAATATGCAATTAACTTTCTCTAACAATCACACCTTTTAGGATAATTTATTAGTATAATTATATAAAGATACTTATATAAAAATTTAAATTTTATAACTATATAATAAATCTCTAATAAAATTAATATAATTATATAAATATTCTCTTTTTAAATTTCTTTTAGATTTGATTTTAAGTAGTTATTTTATAATTTTTCTATTTTTTATTTATTATTTTTAACATTTTAAATTTTTTTTTTAAATACAAAATCAAAATAAGTAAGACTAAATTAAATAACAAGGTTAATTTATATCAGTAAATTATATAGAATACAGATTTTAAAGAATTTGTGGCTCTTTTAAATACTTTAATTATTTAATTATTTTAGATATTAATCAGTATTTAAAATAAAATCAAATTTTATGGTCAAATATCTAGAAAGAAAAAATTTATTAGATCTTTCTGGAATTTGTTAAAATTATCAGATATATTTATAATATATCTTAAAATTTTATTGAATAAAAATAAATTTTTAAAAAAAATATATATTGATCAAAAATTCAGAATCTGAAAATTTTATTAGATATTTTTCAAAAAATTCCAACTTTTATTAAAATTTATAATACTATTTTAAATATTAATATTAATATAATTCATGAGGTTTATGAAATAATTACAATTAGATTTCTATCTTATAGTATGCTATTATTATTTTAGACTAATAAAGTAGTTAGTTCACTATATATTACTTAATTTAGCTCAAATAAACCTACAAAAATTTTACTGTCAAATTAGAATAGAATAATTATTTCAATCATAGAGTTTATCATACTTAATTTACTGTAATCTTATTAGAAACTATAACTTTTACTTATCATTAGATAAATTTGAGAATAAAATAATTTAGAAGATTTATATTCTGAGAGTTACTATCCTATGTAAAACTATAAAAATATTGACTATTATATTTATATTATCAAAATTACTTAAGAATTAAATCTGACTTTTAATCCTAATAATAGATAGAGTATTCTAGTACTGCAGCTTATATTGTAATTTATTATTACTAATAATTCTATTTTAGGTTAATTTAATCTACTAATTACTAATTAGTCACTTTCTTATTTTTTATAAGAATCTTTAAAATTGAAGACGTGAAACAGTATCTATTACAAGCCTATTAGTGAAAATTAAATTTTTATCAATCTCAAACTTTTTTTATATTAACTCATTTTTTAAATTTAATATTTAAATATGATTAATATCAATTAATGAATTGATCAATTAGTTTTTATTAGTCTATATGCTCATATATTAGTAAAAAATTCTTATAAAAATTATTCAGTTTTATATCTCAGCTAAAGTTTAAACCTATGATTATTATATTATAAGTTATAGTAATAGTTATTACTAACTTAAATAAGAATACTGATTCTTTTAATTAAATAAAACTATTAATTATCTTAATTTTATATTAAAATTTAAAATTTTTTAATAAATTTACTTAAAATAAGTAATTTTACGTGATTTATTATAATAATTGAATGTTATTGATAATTTATCATATGATAATATGATTATATAAAAGAAATTACTTATATTAATTAATTTTTATTATATGTCACTGTATACATTACTAAGGGTCTTAATCAAAATGTGATTTTTCAAATTGAATAGTACCTAAAGATACTAAATGGGGAACTGGATACTATTTTAAAGGGATACAATATATAAAGAATACTGTATATGGAGATTACTATTATATAACTTTAATAAATAAATATCAAAAAAATTAAATTTATTTTTCTTTTTTAATTCAGCTTCGCAAATATTGTGAAAACTTAATACTTTTTCTCACTTTATATAAAAATTATGAAAATTGTTTAAGTAATAAGAAAAGTTAATATTGAAGATATGATACTATACCTAGGTATTAATTAATTTTTTACAAAGTTTAGCTTTGAAAAGTATCTGAATACTATTTGTGACTCAGTTAACATAGATAGTGAATAGTATTCAGATATTAATCATGAGAGGTATTATTTTTGAAGGATACTGTATGCAGTGGTATATGGTATCTGTCTAATAATTATTGTGATGGTGATATAATTAAAAGAAAATATTTTATATTAGAAAACCCAGAACTAAAATATAATATACTTAAAAAGAGGATGTGATTATATAGGAAATAATTGTAGATAGGGTTAATTGTAATTATTATTATTATTTAGTAATTTAGATATCAATTATATTTTTATCTTTAAATAATCTATTATTTATTATTTATATATATATTTTTATTTTTTTTTATAAAATATTTTAATTATATAATTATTTATATATATTTTTTTTTTTTAAGCATAAATTTATAATAAAATTTTTTAATGTTAAAAAAAATTATTATATAATTTCTTTAAACTTTAATTATTATATTACTTTTGAATAGATTTATCATATGAAAATGTTATTAGAAAATTAAATTGTAGAAATTTTTAACAAAATTTTGATTTTATTGATTTTATAGCATTTTATTTTTTGATATATATCTTATTATATTAATAAAAAAATATTAGTTAACAAATATACTTTAAGATGCTTACTTTACTTATTTTATTTAAATAAAAAGGTGATTATTTAAATAAAATTATATAAGTAAAACTTGCTAGTAATTTTCATTTTTGTTAATATCTATTTTCGTAATGTTATTGCTGTAAATTTTATTAACTATAACTTAAATGAAACAAAGATAATTCATGATAGATAAGGATTTTAATGTAAATTTTTCTTTGACTTTGCTTGATAGGCTATTACATTTGCACTAATTAATTGTTTTATATACAGTATATACTGTATATTAATAACCGATTCAATATATTTTAGATTCGAAGGATATTTATTATACTGATACTTTGAATTTAGAGCCTAAAATCTTTAACCGGTTAAAATTAACTTGGACAGAGTACCATAAATTTGACCAGAATTCGCAAATATATATATAATCATAAAATCTTAATTCCGGACGAAATTTGATTTCGGTTGGAGAGTTAAATTACCCGATTTCAACCTGAGTGAGTTGACTTTTTTTGGTGAATAGACATCTGCTAATTAAGGAACTAGTGCAGATTTAAAAATTAGATGATTTTTATTTTTAAATTACGTGTTCAATGGATTCAACGCGACTTAACAAAGAAAATAAGCATTACTAGTTTATATTTAGTAAAAAGATTGTTTAATTTTTCAATATTTTTTTGTGCGTTTTTTAGTACAAAAACATGATTGTTCACCGAGGTAAAAATAAATGAACATGAATGACATATTCAACTGTTAATATAAGAAATTTAAGAACTACTGGTTGTGAAAAACAAATTTTATTGTTAAAATATACAAGAGAAATCCTCCCTCATGGGATACAAATGTAAAAGGATTGAGAAAGTGTGGACTCGCTTGCCAGTTCTAAGTCTTTATTCTTTTTCGTCAATTCAGTAAAAATAGATATAATGCAAATCTGGATGGCCTTACAAGTAAATCACAACCTTTAGATGTCTAAATGTTTAAAGTAGTTTGTATTACAATGAATGGATGAATTCCGCAGAAGAATTAAACGGCCTTCTCATGTCACTTTAATTGATTGGGTAAGATACTTATTGCATTTTCTATAATATAAAGATCATGCAGTTTGGCATCCATACAAACCTGATTTTCAAACTATACAAATAAAAAAAGAAAAATAACATATCACTAATGTGATCGATTATTTCACGTATTACGAAAATCTCATATAAGATCGATCGATATTTCGGAATTCCGGATCGAATGCAGAGAAAGGACAAATGTTTTTTAAATCCTATTATCAAGTATTCATCGTACAAGTAATTATTTTTCAAATTTATATTCAATAATTCGTCATTTTGTTTTTATTTATGCACCTTTCTTTGATGGATAAACGGAAAATCAAATCAAACATTTGAATTTCATGTCGAAAGTATGTTATTCACCCCCCAGTATTCTCAATTACATTGTGTTGATAAACGATATTATACTTAAAGATCTTTTAGATTTTTTTGATAAAATCTTTGTTTTTTTGTTTTTTTTTGTTTTACAAATATTTATCCATTATCGATGCTAGATAATCAAAGCGCTGACACATGCCCATATTAAGTTAATATATAATAAATGGAAATGATTGGTCGAGAATATTTGTAATAGCAGGATTAATCGTTATTGTATCTTTTTATTTAATTAATATAACAAAATGAATAAGTTATTGAATTGATTGAAACACCGCATACAACTATTAAACCATATACATTAATTTAAGACAAAGCATTTTCAATAATATAATGGTTTAAAATGGTTTTATTATTTTACAACTTGTTTCAACTTTAAATTTTTTAACTTAAAAATTTTACCAGGGATTTCAGTTACAGTTACATGAGCTTTTTACTTGGAATTTGTTGATATTCGCTGCAAAAGCATTAAATGTTATAGATGAAACACACAAAAAAAAATTTTGCTATCCTTTTTTTTGAAAAAAAAAAAAAAAAGAAAAAGAGAAATAGGAAACTTTACTTAAAAAAGATGTCTCACGAAGATTTATAACCAATCCGCGTCTTCACTTTAAACCTTAAAAACAAAAAGAATTTTACCCGGAAGCAAGAATAAATCTGTACGTCAACGAAGTGAAAGTCATTTTCAGCGTTCAATGACAGGTCTAAATTCACGTGCATTCACACATTTTATACCAGAATTCTCAACGACTTTCGAAAATGAAAATGACCATAATTAATTTTCATTGTTCTTTACTAGACCGTTGAACTCCCATCGGATGTATCACAATTCATGAAGTTATTATTTGCCAAGAATTATATAAGATAACGGTGTTACTGCTTAAATAAATTACAGTTTCATGATTGTGTCACAATTAAAGAATTCAAAACTCGACTTTTATCAAATTAATAAATATGCTACATACTCATGTTGCGCAAGCAGGTTGTGTAATTAACCATCAAAAGAAATGATGCATAGAAAAAAAAAAAAAAAACTTTTTGATCCACAGAAACAATTAATAGAAAGGAGAAAATTTCACGATTTTTTAAAATAAGATTGGAGGAAGATATTCTTATTATACACCTAAAATGTAATATTAATAAATTTTGATGTTTATTTTTATTAATTTGTTTCTAATTATTCTAATAAGTAGTTCACCAATCATATGACATAAGCAAGTTATATAATAATATCATAAACATTTCGCAATCGTTTCTTTACTCGATGTATGGTGGCAAAGTTAATCCTCGGAATAGGTATCCATTCAAATAAGATCATCATCCAGCCCCTGCTTAATGAATCTCGCGATGATGTTTCTAGGTAAAAGGGTATTGATTTTCGACCGACAAGTCATCTAGAATCCGTACTAATATAAATCATATATCAGAAGGTTATAATGAGGAAAATGTTTCCATTATGACTAATCGTATCATTAATGCTATGCAATGTTTCCAAGTTTCATTTAAACTTAAACTCTTTAATAAGCTCATTTTTAGTTATATGATGCATACCTCATTATCTCGGTATCTTTGTACTGCGGAAGCAACGGGACTAATACAGTCTAGTTGGATAATGAAATACTGATGGTGTAACGCGATATGACGTGATAATTATATCCTTTCTTTGTCTTATTCATATCTGATTTCAAACATGATTTTATGATCCAGGATAGTTTCACACGTAAAGCTTATGATTCTTGTTTCCGAAATTCTGATTCTTTTAATGAATGAATCTGAATTTGATCGATCGAAATGGATTTCTTATTTGATATCAATTGACCTAGGGCTGAATTTTGGTCGTCCGGAAATAAATTATTCTGCCTTTGTTTGTAATTTTATTACTCTCTTTGGAATCCGTGTGAATTCAAACCAATAGATGACAGCTTTCTTACTTAATTAAGTAAATTTGCAAATTTTTTTTCTCGATTATCACTTCAGGATTTATTTAGAAGACATTCACGAGGTCGATTAACAAAACCACGCACGAGACTGGTGACATAATCAACGCTTTGATAAGAATTTCCGACACGGTTTTTAACTCGTGCAATTTTATTTACTCGAAAATTTCCTTTCCGGGAATTTAAGATATTGAATGTGTTTTTTAATAATTGTTTGTTTTCAAAACAAATGACAGCAAAGAACCAATCCAAATCCGAATTTCGTTAAATTCGTTCCTCACACATGAAAATCAATTTATTTATATCTCTAATCAAAAGATTTCATCATCGTCTTTTTGTTTTTCAACTTTAAGAAAAATAAACTCGTGCTTTGCATTAGCTTTTTTATCGTGCCCAATATCCGAATCGATTTCGATGTTTGTGAAAAAAAACAATTTAATTTGCACATATCTATGATTGGAACGTTTTGTTGGAGTTGATCAATGATTGGTTTGCCGGAGTTACACCAAGTCAAAATATTTGAACCTTGGAACTTTACTCTTTTTTTACCATTTCCGGCTAAGGTCAACTGATTATTTATTTGTTATAGAGGTAAAAAATAAAAAGAAAAAGCCCAGTTAATTTTAGTAAGCTTAATATAGTATGCGTGTGAAACATTACTACGATTAGAAATTTTTTTTCCCTTTTTTTTTTTTTCATCCCATCTAATAAATTTTTCTCAAAATAAACCTCTGGTAAAACTTTTCTTATAAAAAATCATTTTTATCTTGAATGCTCTTTAAACAGATAAATTTCACGAGCACGATTTGAAGTTCATTTATAAAGCGTGAACAAAACTTTAAAATTACAAACAAAAAAATAATTAATAAACGGTTTGCAGATTGGTAAATAAGGAAATACATATCTGTTGAATAAGGAAATAGATAGACAAAGCATTAGAAAGATAACAAAATTGAGGATAAAAGAGGACATGATCCTTGAGCAAGGGGGGTACAATACAGAACAAGCCTTAACTTGATAAAGACTAACGATCAAACCTTTTTATCTCGTTTAATCTTCAATGCAAAATTACCGTTTTAGGGATATTTTTGCTTGCTGTTTTTTGACGGAATCGACAATGGTTTAAATCTGTTTGTGGTTGTTTTTCGTGAACGATGTTGATAGAACACATGTTATAAATTTTGATTTATATTGTATCACGTTTAGTTTATTCAAATTAATTTTAAAATTTACATAATATATATGATTGTAATAAATATGTAAGGTAATGCACTTTAAAAAAAATTTTTTTTTCTTTTACCATCAAATTTCCTGAAATGTACAAGTCTTTTTTTATGTTCCTTAATGTAAAAACTAGGTAAATCAATAATATAACCTAGCGGTTTTACTAAGAGGCTAAATCGATAAAACGAGAAAAGGCATTTTACCATGACAATTATGCATGCCATCCAAATCTGACATGAACGTTTGTTTATTTAACATGTATGGTTGAATCCAACTTTATCAGAAACGGGCAAAATAAGGTAAAAAAATAAAAAAAGGCCAAAGGTGAAGCATTCATGCAACAATCTTTTTAGCTTTCATGTAGATGATCACTACTCATAAAGTAAATTAAAATTTGGATTTATTTATTTTTAGGCGCGTTTTTTTACCTAAAGTTTAAGCTAGATTTTTGATGTATCAATCTCAAAATAAAATTTTTTTTTCTCACACATCTTTCTACTTGTTATCACATTTGTGCGTTTCTTATCTGAATCGATCTAAGCTAAAAATAATCTCACCCAAACAAACCTACAGGAATCGGTTAATTTAAAGCCACATGTTTTTCATGTCTTATACATCTAAATCTAAAATCTAAAAAAAAAAACTAAAAATAACAAACAATACATTAAAAATATATTGGTTAATCTTTATCATCTTAATGATAATTTTACATGATGAGAATTAATTTTTTTTTTTTTTTTTGAAACTTATATTCGAGAAATTTTGGCGCGTAAAAAAAAAAAAAAAATTATTTTGTTTATTATGCAAAATTTGAAAATGACAATTATTACTAATCTTTTATTTATCTGACTTAATAGTAATTAAGCACTTATTACATTTAAACATTCTAATTCAATTTCCTAATTAAGTATATATCATTAATTTCTGATTCTGAGATCACCGATTTAACAGGTTGTAAAAAAAAAAAAAATAATAATAATGATCGGAAATTTTCATTAATGCTATCATGCCGATTTAGTTAATATCATTAACATGCTCGGAAATTTAAACCAACGGCAACGTTCCTTTCGATTATGAGATTATGAGGTGATATTAACCTCGGTGGTTATCATCAATGTTGCCTTTAACTATGAGTCACAAAAGGTTAGAAAATATTTTTTACAATCGATGAGTTTACCGGGAAGCCAATATCCTTCTGCTATGCAAATAGACTATCTTCATAAGAAGACATGATGTTATCTACCGTCTTTCACATATAAAAAATAAATTACAATCCTTTAGAGTTTACGAATGCTACTGGTTTAAATCCGTTGCGCATATATGGATTAATGAATATCCTTGTGTAATTCTTCTTCTACGGGGACCTGGAGCTTTATCATGATAATGTTACTCGTCAGTTTTATTTTTATTTTTTTTTTATTTTTACGTAATTTAAACCATTGTTTGGAAAAAAATAATTAAGAAAATTTTCCTTTTTAAAAATTTATTTTTATAATTTCACCTGTTTTATCCTTTTATCATTATTTCAATAATACTTTTGATGTTTTCGATTATCTAATGTATAAACTTATCAATTAACACATGAGTATTTTTTTTTTTCGTTTGTTTTTTTTTTTATTATTTATTTATTTATTTTACAGTCAACCACTAAATGAAAAAATTTTTTTATTTATATGTTATTCGGCGAAATCAATTAACAAAGCTTTTTTTTTTAGGTTAGTTGCTTTTAAAAAAAAAAAATTTTTTTTTTTAAAAAAAAAAAATCTGGCAACAAACAAATAAATGAATACACTAAATTTCAAGTAAATGGTAATTACGGAAGTGTATTAATTTAGCACTGAACTTTTGTTTTATACCGAAATTATTAAAAATTAATTTGTTCACAAACAAATTTACGATGCCAATGGGGTACCCTTGTGAAACGTCTATAAAACAAACAACTAATCGACCATGGACCATTTCAATTCAGGGGTACCGCTACTTGTAAGTAATAATATACTGTATAAATTAAATATATACTTATACAAACCGGTTTTTTTCAAAAATCAATATAAAATACCCTCCTCCCCCCTTGAGTTCTTCCAACTTCACCTTTTTGTAAGTGCGTTCTATTCTTCCTTGTTTTGATTGTAAAAATATATACATATACATATAAATTTATTAAATTCCAAAAAATAAAAGAACATCGCCTACGTGTATTTTCTTTTATTTCGCTTTTTTTTTCTTAAAAATATTTTTTTTTTTTGTTTGTAAAGAAAGCATTTATCAAATCATATCCTTCTTTAAATCATCACACAATGTTATTCAACGAAATTCTGTCATCACTTAACAAAGCGGTATCTTATATTCCAAGCCATTCGAGTAACAACGACAATGATGATGGTATTCTCGATGAAAAAAAATCAATTCAGAGTGATAATGGAATGTTGGAAAAACTTAAGCGCAGCGGCAGCAGTCGAAGCCTTTTTAAGCTCACCGTTTCAATGAAGAAAAGCTGGAATTCTTCAAGCCCAAGCATCACCACTGTCTCTCCTCCAAGTCCAACACAGGCTGCGCCACTTTGGAAAGAACAAGTCGATTCAAATATTAAAGCTGAACTTCCGGCATCAGAAATCCATCGACAGGAAATTATCTATGAAATCATTCGAACTGAAAAAGCCTTTGTCGAAGATGTACGGTATCTTATTGAGGTAAATAAAAAGATGTGGATTGATGCATTGATTTGATATCCCTGCTTGCATAATATTCTAATATATGTATATAAATAAATTCCCCTCCGGGTTTTTTTATTTTCCTTTTTGAACGTCAAAATAGCATTACGTTACATCAATCCAAGATTCCGGAATTCGATTACCATCTAGTTTAATTGAAACATTTACGATATTGCCAGATATCTTACTCTTACATTTAAATGTATCATTGGTAAATATTTTTATTACTACTGAAAATAAATATGAAACCGTCGAGTAAGGAACGACGATTGAATGAAATTTAATAAATTTCTAATTTAAGGTTATTTGTTTCACAATCCTATGAAAATTTTTTTTCTATAGCAACTTCTTTGCATACAGGCAATCATGTATCCCGTCGTACCATCAATAGCGCACATTCTTCGAGACTTGGCAACTCAGTTCCAGATGTACGAATCATATCTGATTCATCACAAGATGGCAATTTCCGAGATAGCCAATGCACGCAAGAAGAATAATAAGCTTGGACAATTATTGAAAGCCTTAGAGGATGATATCCCACAGGGCAGATTTTTGTCCTTGGAAAGTTTGCTCACAAAGCCTTTCCAAAGATTATGCAAATACCCTCTCTTGGTCATGGTAAGCCTCAGAAATATTCCATCTTTAGATTAGCATGCGCTACGCCATTTTTGTGTAATGTTCGAAAAATTAAATTGTTTTTCCGAAAATTTTTTTCCAGACATTGTTGAGAGCCACTGCGCCTTCCCACAAGGATCATGCATTACTCTCAGATTTACATAATCAAATTGATTGTGCTCTTAGGGATCTCCAAGAACGCAAGGCAGAACACGAACGTTCATCGGAAGAGGATGAATTCCCACGTAAATTCGGGGTAAGTTATTCATGAAGAAAAGATATTGCTTATAATAAATATTATTGTAACGACGTTCTAACTCCACTTCCCTTTTATTTAGTCATTTGGACGTTTCAACAAGTTTACTTCAAATGGTCGCTATAAGCGTGCATACAACCTACGATAATTCATTATGCATATTACTTATTCTCTTATTGTATTGTAATAGGGGGTAATAGGCTAATATTGGAATTTGATGGTATATAGGGTTTAATTGCGGCGGGTAAAAGTTTTCATAAGTTGCTGGATTTGTTATCTGTATATGGAATGGTCTGACCGACTTTATTATGGGTTAAACATTTAGTAAAAAAAAAAAAAAAAAAAAAAAAAAAAAAAAAAAAAATTAAAGTGTATGTATACTTGTAAACATATAACGCTTTATTATTAAATTCCCCTTTTTCTATCTCCTTTTGTATTATAAATTCGTTCCTTTTAATTTTTTGAGTCGAACTCAATGAATTAAATTCCCTTGTATTAAAAGCACCCTTTTACTTTATAGAAATTTATATTTTATAATTCCTTTAATATTCTACTTTCTTTTTTTTTGATTCTTTTTTACATTCAAATTATTTTTTTTTAAAAAAAAAATTTGTTTTTAAAAAAGAAGTTTTTTCATTCTCATTTCTAGACACTTCTTTATGTATATGCATATTATAACGTTTTACATTATCTCTTTAACTTCCAAGAAAACTATAATTTTCTTGCGACAAAAAAAAAAAATTTGGTTGAATTTTTTTTTATGATGATGCCTTCTTGAAAGTTTCATTTGTAACTTTTTTTTTTGTAAAAAAAAAAAAAAGAAATTTTTTATTAATTTGTACATTCCTTTTTTTTTCTTTTTTTTCTTTTTTCTTTTTTTTATTATTTTATGATATAAAAAAACAACTGATTTAAACGATCGAAGTCTTTCAAATGAATTAAGCCATATACAATCCAAGATTTATTAAAATACTTTATTTAAAAAAAAAGCTAGGACGAAATTAGATAATGTAAAAAAAAAAAAAAAATGACATTAAGATAAAGGTGTTTGACACATTCTTTAAATTATTTATGTAAAAAAAAAAAAAAAAATGCCATTAAGATAAAGGTGTTTGATACACACTTTAAATTATTTATTATGTAAAAAAAAAAAATAATAATGCCATTAAGATAAAGGTGTTTGACACATTCTTTAAATTATTTATATATAATATTAACAGTTTATTTAGAATTTAGAAATATTAACACACATCCTTTGTTAGAATTAGACAATTTTTCTTTTTCGATAAAAAATACCTAATTTGTTTGTTGTCTTCGCTTTGTAAGGTATTTTTTATTCTTAAAAGTAAACCGACCTTTCTTACATTCCTTTATTCCAAAAAAAAAGAAAACTTAGAATATCTAGATATTTAAAATCACTTTTTAATTTACTTTTTGTATATATCTGATTTTTTCAAAAAAATAAAATATTAATTACATAGAGGTATGCATGTAAATGCAAAAATATAAACAAACCCAACCCATGATAAAATGATAAAATCAAATTCCATACAATGATGTTGAACATTTATCCGGAAGTTATTTGATATTGAATGTTTTTTTTTTTTTTTTTTTTTCAGGTATTTGTTTATGAGCGGCATGAAATAAACACGTTGAAAATTCTTTCTATAACTTGATATTTTTTTCTAAAAAACTAATTCCTATAGGATCAAAGATCTTGGGTACAGATGATAAATGTGGTAAATTGAATTATCAATAATTAAATAATTTGCCAAACTCGTCTAGTTTTGCCGTTACCCTCATCTGGCATGGCAAAATGCAAATGGTTCTCACCAGGTAAACCAGATGAGATCAGCAGGAATTTATCAAACAATCAATTGAAACTTTAACAGATGATGTACTATGTTACACAAAAAAATTTATAATGTCAAGGGTATGAAAGAACATGTTTGTTGTCATGAATGCATTCAAAATAAATATATTTAAGTTTTTTTCATTTGAAATTAATTAATGAATTCACGATACCATTTCTCATTTCCCAAAATAGGATTTTTAAAAGAATTTTTAAAGGTTTCTTATCAATTGTACTGTACATACAATAGAGAAGTACCCGAATCCAATTAATTATAATTGTAATTCTATTGTAACTTGACAAAATAATCCACTAATTTGGATGAAAGGTATGTTTTTCATGTATCATAAGTGAGGTGCATTGAAGGTGCATTGAATGTGCATTGAAGTCGCATCAAAAGAAGGAATAAAGGTTTATACGTTTTGAGTTTATTGAATACGATGTTGATAAAAATTCATCTTTTTTTTTTTATTTTTTTTTTTTAGAATAATGAAAAGAATCGAGGTACAAATAAAATTTTCATTGTTTGAAGATCCATCATGTAAGACGCACCGATTTTGTGACGTGTCAGAAATTACATTATTTACGTCATAACGTAATAAAGTTAATACTGGGCTATTATTCATTACCAAATCCAAAAAGATACGCCAAGTGGATCCCTTTTAATTGCATATGTGGGTTACACGATTTCAAATGTTTCAACTATTTTGATGAAAATAGTTTCATCTTAAATACACCTATCATTACCAAAGAAATAATTTGTGCATCCTTTCTTCAGTACATTGTGATGGAATATTTACGATCTTTGTTAAACAAGAAACCTGATTTTCAATACTTTTGACAAATGATTCTTTTCAATTAGAATCAAAGATAAGGTGATGAAATCATTTTTTCGAAAACTAGATCTTTTTTTATTAAAAAAAAATAATAATAAATTGTTATATTTAAATAATTACTAATTTTACATTGATATTCGTCCCAATCGGGTTAGAATTGGTTAGAAATAACAACCAAACGCGGCAATAAAAAGGGTTATTATTATCATTGTTCGTTATATCGATATGGTCATGCAATAAGAATAAATTTAGTATTCTTTTTTTAAAAAGAATGATTATTCGTTATGAAAATTTTTTTTTCCTTAGCAATCGTTATTAATAAGCAAATTTTCTATGGTTTTATAGTTTAACCTTTTTATCGCATCAAGAAATCAATTTTTTTTTTTTTTTAGAAAAAGAATATGCAATTAATTAACGATTTGCATGAATCAAGAAGATTTTAAAGTCTTTTTTTTACATTATGGTATAAACTATTGTTTGATCTTTTTAATTTATCATTGATTAAAATCTACGGAGTAAAACACGGATCGTAATTTGATCCCCCCCCCTTATTTTTTCATTTACGCGGAAATAAATGTAAGGGAAAAACAATAGAACAATTTTTGTTTTTCTAAAAACATTCAGATGCATCACTTTGCATTTTGCATTACTTCTTTCTTTATTATTATTTTTTTTTTTTTTTTTGTTTACAACGGATAGATAGATCATCTCAGGGGTTTTACCTAGGTTTTAGGTTATGTGAGATTTTTTAGTAAATTCTGGAATTCTGGCCTTTTTTTCACGTAACACGAATTTGGTATCGCGTATTTTCCACCTCCTCAAAGTGGCCGGAATTTACGAGGCATCATCATTCATGTTGAATATCCTGCGTCACGATCCTTCCTCTAACAAATAAAAAACTTTCATTACTTGGCGGAAAACCCGACCATTAAGCATACGCCTTTATACAGTACATACATAAATCTTAAAGATCAAATTAATTTCGCGTGATCATCTATGTTTCTAGCCAATTGAATCAACAAGTTGATTCGCATGCGAAATTTTTTTTTTGTTTGGAGACGAAAACAAGAAGCCAAATGGTCAAAATCAAGGAGACACAAGGAGATTATATGGGCGCTTATGATGATGTGTGTGGAATTCTGGAATCATAATATGTTCATTCATTGGCATTTCTTTGTTTTCGATTAAATTCTAGATACCATTGAACAAACATCCAAGTATCGTTAGCGATCACCCCTGAAACAAAAAAAAAAAAAAAAGTCTCATAAATAAAAAAGCGCCCAGTGAATTTCAGGTTAGAGGACTTTTTTTTGATGCGAAATCGCGCGGTCCAAAAGGTAATAATATCGCATCGAAAGTAAATAGATCTTGCGCGTCATGTCGTAAAAAGTGTAACCGGTCTTTGTTTGCTTTCAACAAATCAGGGAAATACATGATATGGTTTAATCGTTCACTCTTTTGGTCTTGATGATAATAAAATATCTCGAATGAAAATGGTTAAAGTAAATGATGTAAATCGTTCATTAAATCTTAAATTACTTTTTCATGCTTCTTTTTTTTTTTAAATATAGTTTGATTGAAAATCATTCTTTAACTTTTTTATTTTTTTTTTTTTTTATTATTATTATTAATTTTTTTTTTTTATTTAATCAAACAAACAAACGAAAGCGTTTTAATGGGTGGGTCCTTTGCTTTTACTATGAATGAATGAACCTAAATAATTACTTATTTTGATGGCGTGTATATTGACATGAATATCTACAAATATTTATTAATTCGGGGGATTCGGTAAAACTTAATTAGTAAACTGGGCTTGCATATCTCTCTCGATTAAGATGTGTCAAAATTTCATTTAAAGAAAAGCCTCCAATAATCTATTATTATTATTTATTTTTTTTTTTTTAAAAAAAAAAAATTAACTGGGAATAAATAACAATAACAATGGTACGTGTGACAATTTAAAAAAAAAAAAATGTCTTTTTTCGATTTTTTTGTTACAATACAAAATAAATAAATAAATAATCACAAAAAAAAAAAAAAAAAAAAACCATTAAGAATGCAACAAATAATAAAGCACACATTTTTTCATTGTAACGTGAAATTTACTTAAAAAAGTAAAGGTCGATGTCAGGTTTGAAACTCAATGGGGAAATTCTTTTATTCTATTTCTTTCCTTGGAAGAAAAAGAACGAATGGGTTTTGGTTTACGTTACATAAATCCATTTAAATAAAAAAAAAGATTTCGCTCAATTATAGGAAAAACCTATGCATAAAACTATTTTCTTTCCTATGTGACTAACTTATTTTAGATGATTATCTATATTTATATATGAATATAAAATGGTAAACTGTGAACAAATTAACCTTGGTTACTCTACATGAAATCCCTAAACAAAGAAAAGTCTGTCTCATTATCCTCTTACGCAATTTATCAAATCAGAATGTTAAAATTTTTAAGGTTCTTGTTCACTACAAAATAAAACGTATTTTTGAATGCGATATTGTTCGGTTGCCTTAAAACAGATCCAAGAGATAATGGATACGATAATTCACGTGATATATATTGCGGTGTCGTAATTCCGGCCGACATTAGCCATCATTTTATTTTTTTATTTTTTTTTTTTAAAGTTCAATATTAATATACAATTTTGTTTGAATAAAAAAGTTTTTAAATTTTATGATGCGCAATAAAATAAAATCGTACAATTCAAAAATAGGCAAGATAAGCAAAATGAGTTCCTCCATAATTATATTAAGATAGAACATCAAACCAATTAATTACTAATTTAATCAAACAAATCATCATCATCTCCCTCATTGATAGATTGTGTACGTTGACTTGACTGCGAATTGCGATTATTGCTTCTTTGTGATAATATAGAAAACGTGGTATCGGTATTTATTCTTTTTGGTGTAGGTGAATCAAATAACCTATCAACTTTTCTTTTCATTGCTGCACGCGTTTCCCGGTTAACAATTGACTCAAGGCCGCGATTATGATCATTATAATCTGCTTCTGGCATAACCGCTCTTGGATCATCAAACTCATCATCAAGCTCCATTTTTTCCTTTGGTTTTGGAATTGCAGCGCGATTTCCAAGACCCCGATTTCTGTTATCATCGAGACCTCGCGCTCGAGTAGTGCCACTACTATATGATGAGGCGTCTCTTGTTAATTCGTTATCGTCACCCTCAGATTCTTGTTCTTCTTCAATTACTGAGGCTGCTCGTCCACGTCCACGCCGAGTTCGAGTTGTGGCATTACTATATGATGAGGCGTCTCTTGACAACTCGTTATCATCACCCTCAGATTCTTGTTCTTCTTTAATTATTGCGGATGCTTGTCTACGTCCACGTCCACGAGTTCGAGTTGTGGCATTACTATATGATGAGGCGTCTCTTGTCAATTCGTTATCGTCACATTCAGATTCTTGTTCTTCTTCAATTACTGGGGCTGCTCGTCCACGTCCACGTCCTCGTCCACGACCTCGCCCTCGCCCACGAGCTCGAGTCTTACCACTTTTAGCTGATGAAGCGCTTCTCGAAAATTCATTATCGAATTCCTCGTCTTCTTCAGATTCTTGATCATCTTCAATAACTATTATTTCACGTCCACTTTCTTGTCCACGTGTTCGAGCAGTCCTGCTCCTGGTTGTAACGTTACTACTTCCAGATAAATCGTATATTTCCTCAACATAATCATCTTGTTCATCAACAGATACTTGTTGACTTCCCCTACCACGTGTACTAGAAGCGCTGGGTTTGGTACTCCTTGTTTCACCATCTAAGTCCATGTCATCGTTATCTTCCGGCTCCTCTTCAATAGTAGGATGTGTGACGGGATCACGTCCTCTGTCTACGCCGCGACCGCGACGACCACGAGCACCACGAGTACGACCACGACCTCGACTACGTTCACGACCTGATGTACTTGGATGAAAGCTGGGAAAGCTCGTATTGTTTTCCGTTCTTGACTTGTCCAAATATTGTTCCGGATCAAATTGTGTAGACCATTCTTGGTTAAGCCTCTCCTTTTCTACCATTATCACGTCCTTGACTTCTGAATCCCCAGGAAATGAATTATCTGGTATGGCTTGAACTTTCAAATGATTTTTCATATGTTTCCTAGTTGAATCAAAAAAATCTCTAACAGCGTGATCATCATTTTTATTAACATAGAGATCAATAGCGTTTAAAATTCCATTTTCTGGGAAAAATTGAGATGGTTTCTCCTTTAACTTTTTAGCAAGTTGTTCAATGACAAAATACGTTGCATTCTTTTGTGATATTTCTTCATCCCCGAAATCTAACGGAACGATTAAGCTTTGACCCTGTGACCTCTCAGCTTCTTTATAATGATATGTCACGATCTTTTGTCCGTTGCTATCATTATTAGCTATACGGCCCCTAAACTCTTGTTCGAAAAAACTCGTACGTATACGATTATATTCTCTACTTAATTCCACATTTAACCTGATTAGAGGGAGTGGAGGGTTTTCAAGACTGTCTGGATTATTTTCGATCCATTGATTCTGTGCAAGTTCAATCATTTCGTTAACCTTTGATTTCAACCGAAATCCCAATGCTTTGTCATCACCTGGAATGATATCATGTTCTTTTCTTATGTCAATTGTATCAATTATCATTTGTCTAACAGTGCGCAAAAGTATAGGAATTATTTCATATCTTTTCTCATTACGTGGTTTACTAAAGATTTTCAAAATCCCCACATATTTTGCGATAGCTTCTCCATCGCACAAACTTGTAGCCACCGGAGATCCGGGCTGAATGACGTCAAACTTTTTCTGAGAACTGGTTTCGGGAAAAATTCTACAATCATGTTCATGACCCCAAAATACAACATCCAAGAAACCAGGGAGAACATTTTCCGGTATATAATTTTTAGGACCATGAGGTACCCTATTTTGATGAATTACCATCAAGTTGAAACAATCTTTGATATTATCAGGTTCACACCAAGTTACTTGATCATTAATGAAGGATCGGTGTAATCTCTCATCTCTCACGTTACCAATCCCATATATATTCAACTTTGTTGATCCCTTTTCGATAGTTATTGGGTAAACCTCAATATCGTCCACCTTGTTGTTTTTACCGAAATAATTGATTAAACCTGACGATGAAAGTAAATCTAATGGACCAACACGTTTAGCACCGGTTGGGTCGTCGTGATTACCATGTATAGAAAACACGGGTAAGGCAATGTTATCATTAGGATCCGAATAATTAACTCGCCTTCCAAAGTTTTTGAGTTGATTACTGGTAATTTTAAAATCAACTTTTTTATCACCAACAGTGAATTCGCGAAGCAATTTGATTGATTCGTTTAAAGTATAAAGTGAAGGCTTATTTTCGTGATATAAGTCACCACCTAGTAACACCATATCCACATCATTATCCCTTGCGTGTTTCAAAATTTCTTTGAAGGTATTGAAACTATCAGTCCCACGAATCGGATCTTGCTCCTGATACCCTAAGTGTATATCAGTCGCGATCATTATTGATATAGTATCAAGATCCGACATATTTTTACGTCGTTTGTTGAAAGGACCTGCTACACTAATAAATCAAAACGCGAAATTACAGTTTGTTAAGTATAGTTTGTAAAATGGAGTTCGCGTATTATCGTAAAACTGAAGCCTTTAGTTGTAAACTGTAATGATGATCGTCTAAATACTGACTGACCTACAATTGACCAATTGACCCTGTTGTCGGTTATCGATAATGCAGGCCGGAATTAAGGGATTACGTGTAAATTAATTTTTTATTTCATTTCAGATATACTGTTTATATTTTACTTGAGAATAAAATTATTTTTAAGCTTTTAAAGACGAAATAACATTTTATTTTTTTCAATATATTTAATAATGACATTATTAATCATAGATTTACGTATAATGACCAAAATGTTAATTTGAATTGACCAATCAAAATTAACTATGATTAACGTTAACCAAAGTTATTTTAACTTCTATATATAATTACGTAATTTTTAATTTTAAATTTTTTTTTAAAATTCAAAATTATTATGTAATTATGTTATTATGATGTAGTATAAATGGGTTGATTGTTAGGAAAATCAGGTTCCGGAAATTTTTTGCTTTTAGTTTTTGATGTTATTTGATTAAAATGCATTAAGCTTTTAATTTTAGTCAAAAAATTTCTCAGAATCTGATTTTCCTAGAAATCCTTCCAAATAGTCTATTAATATAGTATAAATAGTTTATTGTATTGATTTAATATTAATCAACATTGTTTTCTCATTTTCTTCTATTTTTATTTAACAAATTTAAAATTCTAACATTTTTTTTTTTTTATTTTCTCATTTTTCAATATTCTGTTTTGTTTGCATTATATTAACATTTAATATGCTTTTTCTTATTAGAGTTAGAACATGACATTAGTGTTAAGATGTAGCATTAGATTTAAAAAGAAAGGTTTGTTAAAAAAGCCAGCTGCAAGTCATACAACTAATAGATTCGTAATATTTGTGATTAGTTATGTAGAATTAGGATTAATTTATAGCATTAAAATAATTCATATATTTAGAAATTAATATTTGATTTATTTTATTATCAACTAACTACCTATAAATCAAATCACATATATCTAAATCACATATCTGAAAATTTTTGAAAGTAATCTGAAGAAGAAGTTGAAATATAAGTAAAATCACTAGTAATAATGATAAAATAACATAATAGTAAAGTAACCTATATAATTTAATCATTAATTTCCTATTTATAATTATATTTAATACAATTATATGATTATAATTCTTTAAACATTTTGGTTAAAATTCTTTTTATAGTCTATTCTTGATATAACAAAGTAACTATTCTATTCTTTAAATTTATTATAGTAAGTTAGTGAAGAATTTGAAGAATTTAATTAGTTACTTTATTATAAAAAGAGAAAATTAATATATTTAATTGATCAAATATCACATGATTTATTATATTAAACTTTGCTATATTAAGGGTAAGTTGTATTTAAATAGATTCTTTATTTACAAATCTTTATCATTATTAAAATACAATTTATTTTTCAATTTTTTTAATAAATTATAAACAAATCAAAAATAAACTTAAAATTTTCATATGAATTTATAATTTAACAAAGCTAATACTAATAAAATTAAGCGATAAACTAATAAACTTATATTAAAATTATTTTTAATACAAAATATTATATGATTTATAATTTTTAAACTTATAAAAGTATTATATTATAGCTTATATAATATCATATTATTTATAATTTTAATATTTATATAATATTATATTTAAAGTATTTCACAAGATTTATAATCTATATTATATTATATAATATTATAAAAGAAGAATTTTACGATGTTTACAATATATAAGTATATATAATATTATAAGTAAAATAATTAATAAGCATTAGTCAAAATAGTTTAAATTGGCTAGAATTTAGATAGCTAATTTTAAGCTGATTTTGATATTATTATAATCAATTGATCATATTTTCTGATTAAAACAAATTATTATTGATTAATGCTAATTAACTTTAATCAAATATAGCTATTTAGTATTAATTCAAAATTTAAATTCAATAATAAATTAGTTTAAAATATCACTAATTGATTCTAATTAGATAAATAATTCAGTATCAATTAAGTCAAATAAATATATAAAATCAGTATATTTTTATTTAAAAACTAGAAACAGATCTTTCTCATTTTTTCATTTTTACTATAAGTAAATATAATAAAAAAAGTATAAAAAGAAATAGTAAATTAAGGATTAAAACATAAAAAAGTTTATTGAAAAGAACTTTCTATATAAATAACTTGAAGTTCTTCTTTAACAACTAATGATAATAACAGTGCTACTATAGTCTTCTAATAATACTTCTATTCCTCTTATAAACTATAATGAGAAAATATATTTTGATGAGTTTGTATATAGTTTAACTAAATAACATCAAATATAAGTTAAAATAAATTATATATAAAATAACCTAACTTTATAAACATAAAATTCTTATCTTTCACTAATATCTTTTTCATTCTTCTTCTCTATTAAAATAGAAAAAAAACCTGATTTTTCTTTTAAATTATAAAGGAATAACAAAAGTAAAGAATATAATAATTTATCAACAAATAATGCCTCTACTTTTTTTTCTCATTTTATCTTTCTTTTTATTTGACCTTTTTTTCTTTAAATATGTTTAAATAGAAATTTTAGTTAACAAAATCATGTTTTATCTGACAATGATAATATTATATTATTCTTTTTAGATATTGTCTAAAAAGGAACTTTATAATAATAAAACTCTTATCAAATTTAATTTAATGATAATAAAAAAATTAAAAAAAATGAAAGTTTGCAAATAGTATAAATATTATAGTTATTAATAAATTTTTAATTAAAGCTTACTTTATCTAATTTCATCTTTTTTATAATAGTCAAAATCAAAAAACAGACATGCAGAAAATATTAGCCTAAAATTAATTTAAAATTAACAAATTATTAAAAATTAGTCTAGCTAATTAATATATATTAGAAATCAACTAAGAATCAGCTAAAATTTGACCTATCTTATTTATAGCTGATTGGTATATATCAAAAAGCAATTAAAATTTAACCTATCTTATTTATAACTAATTATTAACATCTGATTTACATTTGATTAATAATACATTAAAAATCAACTAAAATATGTCAAAATTCAAAAAGAAATATAACTAATATTTTGTAGGATTAATAGCTAAATTAATGCTAAAAATATTTAATTTATCTTTATAAATAATATTTTTTATTATTTAGATTAATAGCTAAATATTTTGTCAAATTAAAATTTAATAGTTAATTGTCACAAATCAATCCTAAATATAATGAACTAGTATTATACAATCATGACTTTTCAGATAAAATTCAGTATTCTATAATTTGATATTACATATTTTTTCTTCATTAAAATAATACTGCATATTTAAAGAACTTGTAGATTTATACTAATGAACATATACTAAAAAATGTTCAGCCTGTCTGAATAACAAATCAACTTTATAAGTGAAATAATATTAAACTTAATTAGAA